>VXAD01008598.1:305407-318897 GCA_013399195.1 Dicrurus megarhynchus
GGCCCCGCGGCCGGCTGCCCGTCCCTGCCGGTACCGCACACAGCTCCGGATGCCGCGGGCAGGGGTTACAGCGGGGTGCATCCCTCCCCCTCCGCCCCACTTCAGGCTCCCCTGCATCAGGAACGGGAATATTCCCCTTCTTCAGTCTCTCCGCCTTTCTCCAGCCCGCGGTAACAGGAGGGTGGAGACGGGGCGTTCAAACCCCCTCGGGGGGTGCGAGCCATAGCACTTAGGGGGTGCCCCCCCCCGCCCCCCGTTACCCTGATGCNGGCTTTGCGCATGGGCAAGGGGAAGGGAGGAGGAGAAAGAAGGTGGCTTGCATAGCCTGTGAGATCACCTGGGCCCCCTCTGCTCTCCCCACTCCAGCAAGCGACTACAGACAGAACCCTATCCCACAGCCGTGCTCCACACACCTTGCCTCTTCCCCCGTACCCATCCAGTTCCTGGCTTTGTGTGGGACAGACTGAAGGCAGCTCAGGCAGACACGCAGCAGCAGGTCCCTTTTGGGGTGCCCATGGGGTGCCATGGGGCCATGCAAACCTCCCCTGCCAGAGGAGAGCACAGAGGGGTGCTGCCCCTGCCTCAAGTGTCCCCATTTCCCAGCTGTAGGATTTTCAAGCTGCAGATCTGGGGGTGGGGGACTGGCTGAGGTATCCCCCTTTTCTGAAGACCACCATGTCCCACAGGCTCATCTCGCCCTCCCGCCATGGCATCGCCGGACGGAGCCAGTGGCATGGGTGGCAGTCCCGAGGAGACGGAGCTCAGCATCACCCTGACTCTCCGCATGCTCATGCATGGCAAGGTAATGGCAGGGGGCTCAGTGCCACTGGGGGGTCAGCAGTGCCTGGGGTGAGGGGCCATTGCTGGAGCTCCAGCTCCTCACCATGCCCTGTTTTCTTCCCCTGCTCCCAGTCTCCCCTGGAAATAGCATTCCCAGAAGGATTTCTTTCCCAATCCTAAGCCAGGGAGGGGCACATTCCCATGCCCCAGTGTCACCCAGTGTCCCTAGGGCAAGGTCTGCCTGTTGCCAGGCTGTGGGCAGAGGAGGGATGTGGCAGGCAGGGAGCTGCCTGCTGACAGTGCCACTCTTGTTTGCCTTTGCAGGAGATCGGCAGCATCATCGGCAAGGTAAGATTTGGGGTCCTGTGTGTTGCCAGCCCTTGGCTCCCCTGGACCTGACCACCCACCCTGTTCCTTTACCTACAGAAAGGAGAGACTGTCAAGAGGATACGAGAGCAGGTAAGGGCATGCTGATGGGCTGCAAGGTCCTGCTGCCTGTCGGGCCTGTACCTGGTGGCTCCCATGTGCCTGGCCCCCTAAATCCCAGGTGGAACCAGGGAGAACAAAGCAGCACCCCAGGGAAAGCTGCCTGGGGCAAGTGGGAGGGGGAAGGCTCAGGCTCGAAGGCATCAATCTCCCCCTGTGAGGCTATTCCTGGAGGAAGTAATGAAGCACAGGGCTTGTGACGTCCCTAACGGGGTGTGACACTGTCCCCAGAGCAGCGCACGCATCACTATCTCGGAAGGGTCCTGCCCCGAGCGCATCACCACAATCACCGGCTCCACCGATGCCGTCTTCCGCGCTGTCTCCATGATCGCCTTCAAGCTGGAGGAGGTAGACAGCCCTCCTACATTCCCACCAGGTGCCCCCACACCTGGGGGATCCTGGGGGTCTGACGCTGCGTCTCACATCCCTCACAGGACCTGGGAGCAGGGGGCGATGGGGTGTCAGCAGGCAGAGCACCGGTGACCCTGCGCCTCGTCATCCCGGCCAGCCAATGCGGTTCCCTCATCGGCAAGGCGGGAGCTAAGATCCGGGAGATCCGGGAGGTGAGGCTGAGGGCAGCCTGGATGTGGGATCCCCTTTTTCCCCTGGGGGCACAGAGCCCTGGGTGTGGGGGCTGCCACAGTCCCACGGGGGCTGGGGGAGGTGATGCAGGAGAGGGAGCATCACCCTGCAGGTCCTGCAATGGTCCCTGGGGGCTCAGGAGGGGGACAGGGGAGGTGTGAGGTGCTGAGTCCTGGCAGGGAGTGTTCGGGGGACGCCAGCATCTCTCTTTGCTTCCTGCAGAGCACAGGGGCACAGGTGCAGGTGGCTGGTGACTTGCTGCCCAACTCCACTGAACGGGCAGTCACCGTCTCGGGGGTGCCAGACACCATCATCCAGTGTGTGAGGCAGATCTGCGCTGTCATCCTGGAGGTACCTGCCAAGCCCCATGCCCAGCCCAGGGGGCATCTGCTACCCACCTCTCCCTCCCCAAGGCTTCTCATGCCCATCTGGACCCCACAGGGGCCCCCTGTGTGGAAACCCATAGGAGCACCCTGCCTTCGTGGTGCTGGGGCCTATGCTCAGCTTGCTGGGGGCATAAAGGGGCAGAGGGTCCTTGGGGCTACAGGGGCATTCAGCTTCATCTCTCATCTCCTCCACCTCCTTCCTTCTGTCTCCAGTCGCCTCCAAAGGGGGCCACCATACCCTACCACCCTGGTCTCTCCCTGGGCACCATCCTGCTCTCTGCCAATCAGGTAAGAGGCCACAGCATCTCCAAGGGCATGAAGTGGCCAGGGGGGCAGCCTCTGCCAGCAAGGGGAAACTCTGGTGGGCTCACGGTAGTCTCTCTGTCCCAGGGGCGAGTGACATGAGACAATGGTCCCCACCTGGCTCCCCACTGATGCCCTTTTTTCTCTCTCCAGGGCTTCTCCATGCAGGGCCAGTACAGCGGGGTCTCTCCTGCAGAGGTGAGTCTGTCCCTGTGGCAGCAGGGTCGGTGCCCACCGGGATGGGTGCTGCTGGGAATGCCTGTCTTGGGAGGCACTGGGGCACAGGGGACCCTCTGCCATCACCCCTAACACCACCTTCCTCCTCTTGGCACTGCCTGGGCAGGTGACAAAGCTGCAGCAGCTGTCAGGGCATGCGCTTCCCTTCGCCCCTCTGGGCCATGCACCCGCCATGATGCCAGGTGAGCATCTCCCATGCTCCCCCCAAGGCTGGGGGTGTGGGTGCCCCTCCTGATCCACCTGACACCTGGCCTTGATGAAGGGGTTTCCATCCTCTGCACCCTTTCCAGTTCCAGCCCCCCCAGCATGTCTACCTGCCCCCCCAGCACAACCCTGTCATTGTTTTCCCGGGGTCCCTGCACCCACCAGTGCTCCCCAAGCACTGATTGCAGTGGGAGAGCACCAGCACCAAATTATGATTTGTGTCTATGTCCTGTCCTCCTGCCTCTCCCCAGGGCTGCTGACCACCCCAGTATGGGGCTGGGGTAGGGGCACAGAGTTACTGGAGACCTGCCCTGCCATTGCTAACATCCCTGTCTCTCTCTCCAGGCCTGGATGCCAGCTCCCAGAGCAGCTCCCAGGAGTTCCTGGTGCCCAACGACGTATGTATTGGTCTGGGAATGACGAGGGGGACCACAGCTTGTCCCCACCCATGTGTCCCATCCCAGAGGCACTTTGCAGAGGCCAGCACCCACTGGCCCACACAGTGGAGGCTCTGCCAGAGCTTAGGAGCAGGAGGGAGTAGCTGGGGCAGAAGGAAAGGGAAACTGAAACACAGGGCAGGGGGAAAGGGTTTGGCCAATGCCAAGGAATGGCCTTGACATGTGGCAAATGCCAGAGAAAGGGACTTGAGTGAGACCAAAAGCAGGAAAACAGTGCCCTGCCCTCCCAGCATCTTCCACAGTTTCACCAACCCTCCGAGGTGTGGGGTGTGTCCGGGTGAGCCCCTGGGAGCTCCCTGCTCAGCAAGACTGCTCTGGCTGCTCCTGGCTCACCCCATCCCTGCCCCTTCAGCTCATCGGCTGCATCATCGGCCGGCACGGCAGCAAGATCAGCGAGATCAGGCAGATGTCGGGCGCCCACATCAAGATTGGCAACCAGACCGAGGGCTCCAGTGAGCGGCACGTGACCATCACAGGGACCCCTGTCAGCATCACCCTGGCTCAGTACCTCATCACAGCCTGGTAGGTGTCAGCCTGGGGGGCACTCAAGCTGGGTGCTAGTGCAGGGTGGCACTTCTCCAGCACCCCAAGGCAGCTTTTGGAGGATACTCCCACCACAGCATCCTCAGGAAGGATGAGGTGGGTGGTGCTTTGAGATCCTGAGGCGGTAGGTGCAGGACCTGATTTGTGCCCCAGCTTTTTAATCCTGCTCAGTGAGATACCCAGGATGTGCCATGGAGACCTGCCAGAAGGGATGGGGCACACGGTTCCTGAACCCTAATATTGCATTGGGAGAACCACTGTGTCACCATGGTACTCACCATCATCCTTCTCTCTTGCTTCCCCAGCTTAGAGACGGCTAAATCTACCTCCCAGGTGCCACCAGGCCCTGGCTCCATGGACCTCGGCATGGGCTTCTCCCAGCCCCTAGCCCCAGGCTCCGGTGCGGCACTTCCCGCTGTCGCCCCAGCCCCCCCGGCCCTGCTGGGCACCCCCTACGCCATCTCCCTCTCCAACTTCATCGGCCTGAAGCCGGTGTCCTTCCTGGCACTGTCCCCATCCTCCGTGGCAGGTCCCAATGGCGGCACCACCACCTACACGACCAAGATCTCGGCAGCCAACGGCACCAAGAAAGCTGACCGGCAGAAGTTCTCGCCCTACTGAACCCCACTGGTGGGTGGGCCAGGGGGTCCAGGGTGCTACTCAGTAGCAAGGACCCCTTCCTACCACCCACCCTGACCTCAGCCTCTGCCAGGTGCCCCATGTCCCCCACCCCAGGGAAGGGAAGGGTCTTCCTGGTGGTGATGCCCACTGGAGGAAGGAGCTGTTTTGTTTCCTGCTGCCTGTCCCAGCAGTGCTGTGCCCCCCTCCCTGATTCTCTGCACAGAGACCATGTGTCCTGGTATTGGGTGGGGAGCCTGTCCCTGCCAGCCTAGGGTCCCTTCTCCCAATGCCCTGTGCTGGTGTGGGACCCCTGCCTCCTGCTCCTCGCCCTGCCTGCCCTGCCATCCTGCTCATGCCCACACTCCATCTGGCACCCAAAAGCCAGGTCCCAGTGGATGAGGACTGCCTGGCCTCTCCAGGAGTCCTCCGTCCACTGGCTCTGGTGGGGGGCCCTCGCCGGGCCACCCTGGGGCAATCGCCTCCCAGCAACCCCATCCAAGAGCCAGTCCCTGCTGGCTTGGAAATGCTGTATATATATGAGTCTATATTTTTTCCTCCTTTGTAACTTATCAATGGTTTAATAAAAAGATAAAATTTACAAGAAAATAACAATAATAATAATAATAATAATATTCCCCACCCTGGATGGAGACTTCCCCCAGAGCAGGGGTGGCCCCAGCTCCTGGGTACTTGGCTGGTGGCTGGAAGGGCATCCCTGTGTCTAGGAGGAGATGCTGGCCTTCAGCCCCGTCTCTCTGGGGGTCTTCCTGGAGCCCCTCCCTGCCACAGGGCAGTTAGAGAGGCCATAGGGCAGTTTTCCCTCAGGCCTGCAGTTACTACTGGAGGAGGGACATCTCCAACCCACCATGCCAACACCATCCCTGGGACCTTTGTGGGTGGGCTGGGGGTGATGTACCCCTGCAGCATTCCCCAAAAGGGTCCAGTCCTCTTTCTAGCACTGGGGACCCCATGAGAGTGTCCCCAAGACCTTCAAAAGCAATGAGACTGAAGGGGAACAGCAGCTCCTGATCCCCTCTGGCTGCTGCTGCCCTGGGGCACCCCACGCAGCTGTCCCCCACCACCCTGTGTCACCATGTCCACCCCAGTGTGCCCTTGGCCAGCAGCCTGGTTTGACTGGCACGTGGCACTGCTGGCCGGGCTTCAGCTGGGCAGCTGCGTCCATAAACAGCCTGGCATGGACCCCTGGACAGCCAGTTCCCCCCCAGGGGGGTGATCACTGCCAGCTGAGGGGGACAGAGGGCACGGGCAGGCATGGCCATGGGCACTGCATGCTGCCATGCCAGCAGGACAAACAGTGACACAGCCAGAGCCAGCCCTGTGGGTGTGTCCTCCTGGTCAGTGTCACAGGGAGCAGGAGCTCCTCCACACAGAGGTTAGTTTGGGGTTAAACAGCCAAGGATGGAGGTCTCCATGCCTGCCATCCAGGCTCAGCACGGGGCTCGGGGCCCTGGTGTTACTGGTGTTAGTGGCATTAGCTGGAACATTGCTCCTGGGTAGGATGCAAGGGACACCTGCTCTTCCCCGCTGGCCAGGAGAGCTCCCAGCAGGGCAATGGAGATGGAGGTGTCCCTGCCCCTGTGCAGGAGCCCCTTGGCATTCCATGTCTTGAGGAGAGCCCATCCATGGAACTGGGCTGTGCTGGTGGAACCGGAGACAATTCCAGCCTGCAGAAGAGAGGTGTGACTTCCCCAGATCTGCTACCTTCTCCCAGTGGATAAACCATCTTCCACCATGAGCTCAGAGAAGAGGCAAAACCTGAACAAGGACTCCTCCAAATCCAAGAGATTGGGTCCAAGCATTTCTGATGGGTCCCTGGCAGGTTTCCTGCTCAGCACAGTGGGACAGAGCCTCCTTCTCAGCTGCTCTCTTCAGGAACTTGACCTGGGGTGGGGAAGCCTGCTGTGGTCTGGTCCAGCCTGTTCCTGGGGCTGGGGCTGATGCAGCTGGTGTGGGTCTCCAGCGTGCAAGTTGCTCTCTGGAGGAACTGCAGGAAGTTTTCCTGAACAGAAGCCTCTGAGATGGAAAGACAGAGCTCCTGACCCGGTGGACGGTTAAGACAGCTGCGCCGGAGCCGGGCCAGCTCCTCACGGATTTGGCGGTTCAGCAGCCCGTAGAAGAAAGGATTAATGGCAAAGGAGGAGTAGGCAATCCAGGTGACCACCATCTCCCCACGCCCACCATCCACAGTGCCAACAGTGACAGGGGAGTGCAAGTGGAAAGCAAAGAAAGGCAGCCAGCAGCACAAGAACTGTCCCACAATGAGGACCAAGGTGAGGATGGCCTTGTTGCTTCCCAGAAGGCGATCTGGGATCAGCCTGGGCAGCATCAGGATCCTGGCAGTGACGATGGTCACTTGGCTGGCGATGGAGTCACATCGGTGTCTGGGTGCAACTGCCTGTGCCGGCACAGGCGCCTGCTGCAGGGATGCAGTCCGGGCCACGCGGTAGATGCTGGAGTAGACAGCAAGGATAATGATGGTGGGCAGAATGAAGCAGGTGATGCTGAAGAGGATCACAAAAACCTTCTTGTGGGCCCCGGGGCTCCAGTAGACTGTGCAGCGGCTGGCGCTGGTGGCCCCGTTGCCGTGAGGCCACGCCACCAGTGCCAAGACAGTGATGAGAATGGACTTGACCCAAATGAAAATCACTCCGGCCACTGCCAGCCTGATGGTCATCTTGACCTCATACCTCAAGGGGTGGACGATGTAGTAGTACCGCTCCACACTGATGATAGAGATGGTGAGAATGGAGGCACTGATGAAGCAGATATTCAGGAATATCACGGCCTTGCACTCAGCAATGCTGTAGATCACCCTGTTGAAGCAGGAGGAGCTGGAGATGATCCCCAGGGGCATGAGGAAAATGGCTGAGAGGAGATTGACCACACAGAGGTGGCAGACGAAGATGAATTTCCTGAAAAGGGGTGTTTTGAGGATGATGACCATCACCACGATGTTGGCCACCAGGGCAGTGAGGGTGAGCAGGATCATGCAGAAGAGGCCCACCACCTCCTGGGCAATGGAGTGCGGGGGGACGGAGAGCAGCTCTAGGCTGTCCGTGGTGTTTGACCCCGTCCAGCTCGCCATCCCCCTCCAGGGCTAAGCCAACAGTTCCAGTGCCTGGGAAGCAAGGGCTCTTCTCCTGTGTCCCAGAGAGGGTAACCCCACCACAACCATGGCTGCTACCTTCTCCTTGCCTGTTGGGATCGGGAGCAGGGTGTGAAGGGAAAGAACCAAAATGGAGAAGAGCCACAGAGAAACACAGAGACAAACAGCACACCTCCAAGGTGCTGGTGCAAGAGAAGTCATAGCACCCCAGAGCTGGCACCCAGGCTGTCCGCAACCTGGCCAGGGATAGCATTGCTAGGACCTGTGGGCACCCATGCCAGCCTGACACCCCGTCCCCCTCTCCAACGGCACCAGCACGTCCCGAGGAGGGACAGCACAACTTGCCTGTCCCAACCCTCTTGCTCTGGCCACAGGGGACCCTGGGGTGGGTGGGATTCAGCGCACCTTTGCTCCTGGGGAGATGGGTGATGCTCCTTTCCTCACTGGGGTCCCTCTTGCTGGTGTTGCTCCCGCAGCAGAACCGGGGCTGCCGGCCCTGTGTGAGGCCACGCTCCCCCTTCCCCGCTCCCGTCACCCGCTCGTCATCCTGTTTGCCTGCAGACCGCCAGCTGCGGATGGCACCAGCTGTCACTCCCGGCGCTGCCTGCACTGCCTGCACCCGTGGCAGTCCCACGGGGACAGCTGCTGGGTCCTAGCAGCCAGCAGAGGCTCAGGAAGGGGGGACCGGGGACCCTGAGCCTTGTGCCCCCCAAGAATGGCCACCCACTGCACCAGGCCTGGTCCTTCCAGAGGAACAGCTCAGCCCTCAGGTCCCTGGGGCTCGAGGGACAGAGCTACAGGCAGGTCTGCAGCAAATCGTCTCCACTGGCACATGGATGCTCATGGGGCATCGGGGTAACACAGCTGGGAGTTGCCCTTCCCTGGCAGCCTGAGCACCTGGACAAGGGGCACACGTGAGCACAGAGAAGGGCTTGGCAGGTGCCAGGCTGGGGCAGGACAGCAGGCGTGGCACTAGAGGGAGGGCAGGTGTCAGGAACCAGACAGGCACTCACGCTCAGGATGGGTGGATTAATTCCTCCGTGCCCATGCAGGGCAGCAGATCTTGCTCATCCTCTGTAACTCTGATGTCACAGGGTGGGCATGAGCCATGTGCCTTGCTAAGGTGATGAGAGCAGCTGGCTCTCAAAGACACCAGCTTTCATCTGAAGGCTTCAGCCCCTCCAGAGCCACCCGTGCCATCCCTTCAGGGACCCACTGACACCCTTCCCTATGGCACACCCGCCTTGCCGGGCAGGAAAGCGAGAGCACCTCTCGGTACAAGGCATGGTGCTTTTATTCACAGTCAAAGCAAGCTCAATCCCCACGCCAGCCTGGCCCTTGCCAAGCCCCAGGTGGGGTGGCCAGAGTGTCCGGATCACTGTGCTCCAGGCTAATGGGTGTCACCAGCCGGTGCTGGCCCAGGGCCACGGTGCTCCCAGGCACCCTCAGAAGTGGAGCTGGACAAGGTAGCGGATCCGGCACTGGCTTTCCTGGTAGATGAGGTACTCGCTCTGGCTGAAGGAGGAGTCCTTGTAGGCGGGCATGGGGATGGGCTTGCCCTGGCACACCAGCACCTTCTTGCCATCCAGCAGCATCTCCTCATCCTGTGCAGGATCTGGGCCAGAAGACACCCCACCACCACATCAAACCTGAGATCTGGCCTCTCTCCCCCCATGCCCTGTGCCCACCACAGCCCCACAGCCACCACACCCCTCCTGCCCCAGGCTCACCCGGCTCTGTCCGGCCGCAGGCCAGGACACTGTCATAGCCAGCAGGCGGCTGACACAGCGTGGGGTCATCGCAGGTGATGCGGTAGGGCTTGCCCAGGGCCACCTCCGTCAGGAACATGATGCCAACCTTCTTAGATGTACAGCCCACTGCCATGGGAGAAAAGGATGGGGATGATAGCACCATCCCTGGTGTTCCCATCTGGTTGTGCCCAGGCCATGCTGGGACACAGGGAGCAGTTGCCATGGCAGGGAGGGGGCTTGGCATGCCCACAGCTGCCTGGCAGGGGGTATGCAAAGGCAGCCAGGCTCACACCGACCCTGTGGGCATCACGAGCAGCCCTGCCCAGCCCAGGACCCTCACCATAGCAGGCTGATTTGCTGTTCTCAGAGGCGAAGTAGATGCCCTTGCCCACGCGCCCGCCCGAGTGGGGCATGATGCGCAGCCCACTCTTCAGGATGGCCGCCACCACCGCCACGTTGGTGCCATGCCAAAGCAGGCGCCGGTGCTCCAGGAGGTCATGAGCCTTGAAACGCTCATCCTGGAGAGATGCAGACCTAAGGGCTCTCCACGGAGGGATACATGGGTGCCCAGGGGTGGAGTACTGCCACCCACCTCCCCAGTCCAGCCCCAGTGCCTGGCTGGAGGGGCAGGTGACGGGGTGCCTGTTTGGCCCTGGACAGCTGGGCTGAATCCCCTCCTGGATGGAGAAGCCCTAGAGCAATCCTGGGGTGCAACCATGGCTTCCCCACTGTGACACGGGGAAAATCACCTCCTCCTCACCTCACCATCTCGGGCCACCTGCCAGATGTTGAGGATGCGGAGTTGGTGCCCAGTCTGCGTCACGTAGGTTTGGATCAGCTGACGAGGGGGAGGCAAAAAAGCTGTGTCACTCCAGGCAGCCATCCCAGCAATGCCCACGGTCCCCCTGGGACATTAGGAACCTTTGGGGTGCGCACAGGCCTGACATAATTGCTTCCCATTATGGGACACTGTGGCACAAGCAGCACCTGGTATTCCCGGGAAGCCGGGTCCAGCAGGGAAAGCTGGCAGCAGAGCAGGGCGTAATCCTGATCCAGTGGATGGGTGACTTCTTTTTCCTCCTCCTCCTCCTCCTTCACTTTCTGTGCCTGCAGGCTCTGTGCCACCTCAATGTCAGCCAGCACCTGGCAGGGACAGAGCAGGGACATTCTCACCGCCAGTACTGGGCACTGTGCCGGGGGGCCAGGGCAAGCCCAGCCTCCTGCCAGCAGCTCCTGCCCCACTGGGAAGGGATGCCACCCACTATGTGCTCTGGCATCTCACCAACAGCATGTCCTTCTTGGCACGCAGCAGGTCAGGGGAGTTGATGGGGGGTGGCCGTGCCCGTCCAAAGTTGTGTGGGACGATGGTGTAGAAGCGTGAGGAGAGTTCCTCCAGGCGAGTGGCCTGGGGGGGCTGCTCCCTCAGAGCTGCCTCCAGCTCCTCCAGTGCCTCAAAGCCCCTCGCGATCTGCTGCTTGCTCAGCTTCCCCAGAGGCATCTTCTTCACATCTACAGGGGAGGACAAGGTGAACCCATCCACCCCACTCGCCCCACAGCTACTTCTAAGAACCTCCAGTATCACCATGGGCAAGTGTGGGCAACCAGCATGAGGTGTCCACAGTCCCATCAGGTGCCAGGATATCAGAGGGGATGCTCTAAAATCCATCAGCAGCTCTGCTCCATTCACCTTCCCCCCAGACCGAGCCCATGCCACCCATCAACCCCCTGCCTCCTACCGATATTCATGGTCTGCATGGCATCCCGGAACATGTCACTGCTGAAGATGAGGGACACCAGGTCCTGTGTGGCTTGGTCCAAGGTGCAGGGCAGCACCCGCTGCTTGCAGACCTTGTCCCCATCCACGGCATCCACCTGCAGACAGCCCACATCAGCTGCGAGCCTGCGAGAGGCTGCAGGAGCACAGCACCAGGGCTGCCCATCTCCGTGAGGAGAGCCTGGTCCTGGGGCAGCAGAGCAATGGGCAGGTGCTGCCTCCACTTTCCATGGCCGATGCCACCCAGAAGGCCATGTTTCTCATTCAGGATGCCCTCCCACTCCATTTTAACCCATTAGCCCCAAATCTCTGCCTTCAAGCTGTTTCAGCATGCACCCAGACTCCCCTCAGAACCCATCCCATCCTGCTGACCCTCTTGGATGTCGTGGTGTTCAGTGCGACAGGAGTGCGATGAAGACCGTCCCACCACAGTGACACCCTGGGTACCCACAGTACTCACCCTGAGGGCAACCTCCACCTCCTGCCCAGCCCCTGGCTGCACCTCGATGAGCGTGTACTTCCCTGGCTGGGCAACGAAATTCTCCCTTGTTGCCCAGCTGTTCTTGGTCTTCTCCCGAAACTTCTTCTCAAAGTCCTTCTTGGCAGCGTCCAGGGAGGCACAGGGCATGAGCTTGGACTGGCCCACCTCTCCCTGGCAGTGGACAGCAGTGGTCAGGACCTCCCCTGCATCCCTGCTCCACCAGCCCCATGCCGGGGGAAGCAGGCAGGAACCAGGGGGGCTGTGATGGCAAGGCTGTGGGACAGTGAGCAGGAACGTAGTGAGCCACCAGCTCAGGAAGACACCCCAGGACTCCTTGCTGAGCTGTCACACTCATATTCACTGCAATGACAGGTGCCACGTGCCCCAGCCAGGCTGACCATGTTGTGTGGGGGCAAGTCCTTGAAGCCCCCCCATTAAAGGGCTATAGCAGGGCAGTTGGTTGCTCGCTTTGGGACCAGGGAAAAAGGATGGGGACCACCAGGTTCACCCTCAGCTTTTCAGGTTCCGAAGGCAGGGTGGGGACAGCTGAGGAGCAGGGGATGAGCGGTGCCAGGGTGGACTCACCACGCGGCCCCAGCGGCTCCAGACACTGTAGGCACCATCATGCTCAAGGAGCTGGATGATGTAGAACTTGTTGTTGTTGGCGCTGATGTTGGTCTGGTTCAGGGTGCAGTCATAGTCCTCGTAGACCTACAGCGAGTGACATGGCCTGGACTGGCACCTGGGCAGCGTTCGGGGAAGGGGAGGGTGCAGAAATGTCCCAGTGGGAACACATGGGGGGTCTGCAAGGAAAATTGGGACTGACCCTCTCACCCACACCCTCCCATCCCCACCCCTCTGGGTACCTCAGCCCTGCTCTCACCCAGGCGTCCGATGCTGTGCTCAGGGGGCACAGCCCATCAATGGTGGCGGGGGGCTTCTCCTTGGGAGCAGTTTTCAGGGCTGCCAAGGTGGAGCTCCAGGTGTCGTCCTCCTCTGCCCCTTTCGCTTTCTTTTCCCTGCTGTCTGGCTGCTTCGAGGAGGACGCCTGGCGCTTGGAAGCCATGACTGAGCTCCCACCCCCCGCCGCGGGGTCAGCGCAGCCTTAATCCCCCAGAAAAATCCTTGGAGACAGCAGAGGGAGAGGTGAGAGATGCCGAGCTGCCCTTCCGGAAAAGTCCTGTGGGCTGGGCTTTGCTTTCTCTGTGCCTTCAGCCTACAGCAGGGCTGGAGGAGGGGATGGGACCTATGCCCACAAATCGTCTGAGTGTTGTCCCTCTGTTCGGAGTGGGTGGAAAAGCCTCTCAGCACCCTTCAGCCCTCGAGGGACCCCAAAGTGGAAAGAGCCCAGTGACGCAGAGCCGAGGGGGAGCACAGGGGGCTCAGCTGCTTGCACAGCAAACTTGAGTCAGAAGAGCTGGAAGAGGACAAGGGCCTGCCGGCCCCCACCTCCCATCACTAGGAACCCCCAATCCACAGGAGTGTATCCCCAAGGCTCGCCCAGCCCTGTGCCCCCGAGGCTATGCAGGAGAGCAAACAATGCAACGACACCCCCCAAACATGCAATGCCATCCCCCCAGTCCCTCTCAGGACCAGTGAAGTGCTCTGATTTGGGCATGGGGGGGCTCGGATAGCCCCTGTCTGCTATGCCCCCCACCAGTCCCAGCTGAAGAGGGGGTGCTGGGGGCAGCAACGGAGACAGAGGTGCAGGGAACAGCCACGTCCTACCTGCTCCCACTGCCCGGGGCTGCCTGCCG
>VXAD01008598.1:321243-381856 GCA_013399195.1 Dicrurus megarhynchus
GGACAGCCGGGCCAGCGGAGACTACGATTGCCGGGACTACGATAGTCGGGATTGCCGAGACTACGACAGTCGCGATAGCCGAGACTATGATAGAGACTACGACAGCCGCGATTACGATAGCCCCGAGGTGAGCGGGGCGGGCGAGCGGGGTCGGGGGGCCGGGGGAGGTACTCCGGGGTCTGCGGGCTGGAGGGCACCGGGAGCGGATTTGATCCTGGAGCGCTGGCCGAGGCCGTGGGGACCAGCCCCGGGCAGCGGCCGGTGTCCGTGTCGCTGTCCGTTCGTGTGGCACTGTGGGGACACGCTGCAGGGAATCGCGGTGGCTAATCCTGGGCGCTGGCTTGCAGAGGGAGCGGGAGCGCAGGAACAGCGACAAATCAGAGGACGGATACCATTCCGATGGGGACTACGGAGAGCACGACTACAGGAACGATATTAACGATGAAAAAGAAAGCAAGACCATCATGTTGCGTGGGCTCCCCATCACGGTTACAGAGAACGATGTGAGTAGCCGGGCAGAGCTGTGCCTGCCTTGCCTCCGGGCAGGGCCGTGCCGGAGCGGCTGCTGCCATTTTGTTGAGCGCTGCATCATGGTGGCCCGTCTCCAGCGCTGTCGCGCTGCCATTTTGAGTCCTGAAAGCATTTAAACTCTCAGTGTTAAGTAACAGAGGTCAGCTCAATGTTAACCAGTCCCTTTCAAACGGAATAACCCGTGAATATTCGTTTTTTCATGCATGTTTGGATGTTTTCCCTAAGAGTGGATTTTAAACTACCTCCTCTTTGCTGCTTTTCTGTATGGGAGGGAAGAGGCAGATTTTTTTTTTTGCTGCTTCTCCCCGCTGCTGGGGGAGGGGAGGGGGACAGAGACAATGAGGTGGCACTCACCAGTTTATCTGGTCTTTATCGAGGCCAGAACTTGTGACTGATGGGGTCACACACAGTCACCGAGCTCCTTGAGGGAGTACAGCCCCGCACAAAGCTGCTTTGTGTGGGCACAGCTGCGGGAGTCAAAATGGCTGCTGCCGAGCTGACGGAGCAAGTACTGACGAGCTTGGTACTTGCTTGTCTAACTTCTTTAATAAAAAGATGTTTAAGCGTTAAAGTTTTTTTTCTTTATGATAATTTTTTAGGTTTTTTTTCTTGATGGGTTATTTTGGTTAGCAAGCTGTAAGCCCACAACTGTTATTTGAGGGGTAAAAGCTGAGATGTCCTAGTTTGTTTTCAGTCAGACTCCGCCTCCGATGTGTTTATGCGTTAATTGCTAGCACAGAGAATACTTTTGCACCATTTCTACAATGGAGATTTTTTCCTTTTTTTAATTTTCATTGATTATTTGTTACCCTCCTGATATTGAGGGTTCCTAATCACAATATGGTGCTGTAATATTTTCATGAGTGTTTGAAATCAAGTATAGGTTCCTGCATAGAAAAGAGACAGCTCAGTCAGACATTACACAGAACACTTCAGAACAGTTCTTGTTTCTGAGATATTGATGTTGTACAGTAACCGTAACATAATTTATATGACTGTTTAATTCTGGACAATGCATCTTGGAAATTACAGTTGAATTCTTAAGTTAACAGTACTTCTGGTTGTGTACACAATTTTCTTTCTTTTTTTAATACATTTTTCATAAGAAAAATCTACTTGCATTGCTGATATTATTCCCAGTCGGCATATAAATGGGCAGCTTTAAATAAGTTGTGATTCTGCTGAGCAGCCCTGTTGTATGTAATGTAGCTTGAATTCTATGAAAGCTGCTGAAAAGCCTTTTGTTTTCTGCTCTAGAATTAAAAAATTTGTTAGTGTTTCTTTTTCCTCCATGCCTCTGCACAGTGACTTACATTGCCTGTGCTGCAGCCTAAGCAGCTTTGTTACTGCTGAAGAACTGACGTCTCTTTAACTTTTTCTTTGATGACATGTTCTTCACAAATCTGCTTTATCCTGAAAAACTGATGGGGATCTCTGAGAGGATGGGATTTTTAGCATGAGGCTTAGGAATGCATTCATCATGGAGCCTTGCAGTGCAGGCTTCTTGTTTTTCATTGCTAGGAGCAAACAGTATTTAGACATGCATGGAGAGGGATGCCAGCAGTGTTCTTTTTAAAAACTTGGGGTCGTGCATAGTCTTTGCCAAATACTGTCCAGATAATCTCAGAACACAAGATCGTAGGGATTCAGATTCTGGATGATTCAGTGTCCTGAGTGAGGATTACAGTTAGTTTCGCGTGTAGCAAAAGATTATGTGGACTTCGATGGTCATCAGTCGCTTGTTGGGTTCTCAGTAAATATTTTCTTTGTCCCTGAGATAGCGTTGAAAACGTTGTTTTGTGTATCTCTTGCATGGTACTGCAAGGTAGGTTATTTCTGTGACCTCTGTTATTTCCACCAAGTTATGAAAGTTTTAACTGTTGGATCAAAATCTCCTGCAGATTCGCGAGCTTATTGAGTCCTTTGAAGGTCCTCAGCCTGCAGACGTGAGGCTGATGAAAAGAAAG
Organism: Dicrurus megarhynchus; assembly: GCA_013399195.1. Taxonomy (NCBI): domain Eukaryota; kingdom Metazoa; phylum Chordata; class Aves; order Passeriformes; family Dicruridae; genus Dicrurus; species Dicrurus megarhynchus. The sequence goes on from VXAD01008598.1 coordinate 323,742, forward strand.
ACAGGTGAGAGCTCTTAATCCAGTTTTTGACATCGCCTTCCTCTTCCCCAGCCCAAAAGAGTATCCAGAATTGTCCCCAAACTGCAAGCACATGCAATAAAAAAGACCAAAAAAACTAAAAGGTTTGCCATGGCTAAGGAATGTGGCTTTTTGGAAGACTTAGATAGCTGGTCAACATGTTAAAAGAAGTCTGTCTACAGGGGGTTTTGTTAACAGGTATTGGTAAGTAATAATAGTATAAACCCGTTTAATAGTATGTAGTCTGTTGCATGGTTACCCTTAAACATGGATTCAAATCGAGTGAAATGTAGCCAGTTAAGGCAGCTTGGTTCCTTGCCATGGCAAAATAACAAGCAGATCCCAGCAGTTGACGTCGCATTTGTAAAGCTGCTTTGTCATGAAGTAATGAAGCAGTTGGAGAGAGATTCGCCTGTTTTAAAGGAACTGACTAACACAAGTATCCCGTCTATATCTGAATGCTGTCTCTAGGTGTAAGCCGTGGTTTCGCCTTCGTGGAGTTTTATCACTTTCAAGATGCTACCAGCTGGATGGAAGCCAATCAGGTTGCTTCACTCACCAAGTCTAGATATTCCTGAAAATGGAACAAGTCTGTACAGTTTAACAAAAAAAAAAAAAAAGAAAAGAAAAAATAGAGGTGGAAGGAGTGGTTTGTTCCATAACAGTGATTGGAAAAAGCTTTGTATATATTAAAATTTGTAACATATAAGGTAAAATTAGGAGAGAAAGTTCTACTTTGGTAAAAGGTGCCAGTGTTTTAAATGACTTGGTTTCCATTTAATTGGCTCGTGAAGATTTGGCTAGTAGTTGTTAGAGAATCTTAGAGAATCCTAGCTTATTTCCACTTGATATTTCCTTCTCTGTTGCCAGAGAAAGCACCACATTTGTGTTACATTGGTATTAACCCTGTAAGAGAAGTGTCAGTTCTTGGCAGTAATCTGTTACCCTGGTTAAAGAGGGGGAACTGGCTCTTCTAGAGGAAAAAGCACGTTCATTTCAACTAAATTAGGCAGAGAGTGAGTTCTCACATCTGTTAAGCTCTGTATTTTGGCTTTTTTGTTACTGTGACTTGATAAGGAGCCAAAATGCAGTAAGAATCCTCTGGTTTGTTTTCCCATGAGATTTTCCTGTAGCACTGCAAAGAGTTTAACTTGCTTTCGCTACTTTTTTGAGTATTCATAACCTATTTTAACAACAGAACTTAAAAATACTCTCCAAGTGAGCAAATGCGTCAAATCAGTGATTTTTTTTGCACCTGAATATTTGATGCAGCAGTCCCATGACAGCATGATGGCTGTTTTTCTGCTCTGTTCATGTTATAATAAAGAAATGGCACCATAATAGATTCATGGCAGTTCCAGCAGATGGAAGTTGTCATATGCCTTGTGCTGCAGTAGTGTTACACGTGTCCCACGCTATGGGTGATTTCCCCAGCCGGAGAGCAGCTTTTGAATTCTGTTTTCCTGACATGCTGCTCAGTTAGGGCAGATGGCTGCAGGGGTAAGACTAATACCAAGAAATGAACGCTGGGCATATTTTCAGAAATTGATTGTTTTAATATATACAAAGCTGTACTGATGCATATTATTGAAATATATTCAAATTCACTCCATTAACCAGCCACCTTAGTAGTAGGGAAAACATAGCCTGTCCCCAGCAGCCGGGTTGCTGACTGTTAGATGACAGAATGATGTATTGCAACTATGCCAGCAGCCTTGTTTCTATGTGTGCACATCCAGTGAGTGCTGGGCCCTCCAACCCTCCCTCCTGCCGGTAGGAGCAATGGCTTTGCCCTATTTAGTTGTGCAGAATGTGAGAGCCTTGTTCATGCTACGTGCTAGATCTGTGTCAGACCCTGTTATCGGAAAAGCCACTGGTCCTGACACTGTGGTACCTCTGCAGAAAGCCAACCTGCTATAAAAATGGTTCTGCCATTGCAGTGTCTGGGGTGTGGCCTCTAATACGCACTTCCTCAGATGTGCTTCCACCTGTTTGACCAAAATATGTTGATAGCCATATTTTGAAAGGTCATTCTGCATACCCACGCTTGGCAAAGCGTGAGGTTGAGAGTCAAGGCTTCTTAATAGCTGTAAATTCCTAACTCCTCTGAAGTCAGAGGACGTGCTGAAAGCATTATGAACTTTTCCTACCCTTGGAGAAGCTTCACATGCAGTCTAGTTACTCATTTTGGAGAGCTCCTGCCTGAATGAAGAACACAAACCTCTTGTGCAGGCTTCCAATTGAACTGATGCAAAAGTCAAATGAAACCACTCTTGAGTTACGTTTCAGTTGATGGCACTTTTAATCCAGCCTTCAAGAAGTCTAAGCAGGTCCCTTTGGGAGGAATTACTGTATTTTCAAGGGGACACTTCTGAAGTGTGCTTGGAAAAATAAATTCAAATGCGGTTAAAAAGTCTGGGGTGTTTGGAGTAGGGGACGAAGTGAAGCAGTCACCTAAGGACATGTTTAAAAAGTCGCTCAGTGCTATACCAGAAGTGAATAGAAATGTGGGGGCAAAGAGACTCCTAAAAATGTGTTAATCTGAATGCAGCAGATTAGGACTCTGTCTCCTTCGAGACACTTTCTGGTTCCATGTCAGCGTTTAGTGTTTGGCAGCTTTTTCAACACTCCCTGATTCCGTTTATCTTTGCTCCACATCCCATTCTCTTACTGCCCTCGTCCTCCTCTCTGCAGGATTGGATGGGCAGGGTGTAGGTGGCGGTGGTTGTCCTCCACATCCTCCCCATATGTTGTCCATTTAATTCAGGAGCACTGATTCCTCCGAAGGGTGCTCTGCCATGGGAAAATGGACATGTGTGTCTTGATACAGGAATAATTGAAACCATTTTTTTTGCAGAAAAAGCTGGTGATTCAAGGGAAGCAGATTGCAATGCACTACAGCAACCCAAGGCCTAAATTTGAGGACTGGCTCTGCAACAAGGTACAACACGTTTTTACGGGAGCGTTTGTCTTGGCTCTAGAGCTCTCCACTTGCTCAGTGGTTTAAAGAAAGTGACACCTGAATCAAACCTGCTCTTGCTTCCCATAAATTATTTTCCAGCATGTGTTCCCTTTCAGCATTGTGCTTTTTATAGTAGTCACTGTGCCTGAGATTGTAAGCTAAAGACCACACAGTTAACTGATTTGGGATGACTAGGGAGAAAGTAGCTGGCATGTTCTGAAAAGCAGCTGTGGTGCAAATAAGGGTACCTTTCATTGTTCTGGATTATTCTGGTGTGTTTAGCTTTGTTGTGTTACTTTGTGTGAATGTTCGGGGTTTTTTAGTATACACCAAATGCAGCATTAATAAAATTATCCAAGTTCTTAATAGGCTTCTCTTGTTTGTCACAGTGCTGCCTTTACAACTTCAGAAGGAGGCTAAAATGCTTCCGCTGTGGAGCGGACAAATTCGGTACGTTACCATGATCTCTTTTATGTTCAGTTTTGTGGGAAGCTTTCTGGCCTATGTAGGAAGCAAAGTTCTGTGTAGGTCCTAGACTGGCTTATGAAATGCTGAGCTTGAAGTGAATGAGTCGTGTCCTGACTGAAATATTTTCTCTTCTTACAAAGATTCAGAACAGGAGGTACCACCTGGAGCAGCAGAAGCCGTTCAGTCTGTGGATTATTACTGTGATAGTAAGTGATCTTTGACTTACTCGAATGTGAAGTGTAAATGTGGGTACTAAAAATCTTTCCCGTACCTCAGCGTGCCACCTGAGGACTTGAAATACTCTGCAAAGCCGCGGTGTGCGCTGCTAATGTCATACTTTTTCTCCTCAGCCATCATTCTCCGAAACATTGCTCCTCACACAGTAGTGGAATCCATCATGACTGCTTTGTCTCCGTATGCATCTCTGGCAGTCAATAATATTCGTCTTATCAAAGACAAGCAGACTCAGCAGAACAGAGGCTTTGCATTTGTGCAGCTGTCTTCTGCCATGGTGAGGACCTTACTGGTGTTCTGGAGAGAACCAGCTGGTTAACCTCCTTCTCTCCCTGCAGCGTTTAGAGCCCTGAGCTATCTGAAGGACTGGCCCCCTTCAAGGAGTGTTGGTGGATACAGTGTGTCAAAGCTGATGATAGGTAGCTGTAGTTTGAAAGAAGGTGGTGGGATGTTGGGAGCACCTGAAAAGCTATTTTTGTAGGAGAGTGCTGTTGTGGATTGCAGCTTAGCTTTGTGCTTGGATTGCAAAAATAATGGTGTGGGATTGTACCTGGTGACAGATTTTAAGATCTGGGGCATACAGTGTGGGAGCAGGTGCATGGAATTAGGTTTCTTCCACCTTGAGCAGAGAGGAGGAGGCAGATGTTGCTCTTCTCAGCAGCATCTGGTTGGGAGGGTGTAGGGACAGCAGAAATATATTCTCAAGGATACATAAGTATGGGACAAGAGGCAACAGCCATAAATTGAAGTAAAGGAAATTACAGTGAGGTACAAGAAAAGCCTCCTGAGTTTCAGGGAGGCCATACGCTGGCATGGGGTCCCTGAAGGGCAGTGAATCTCTGTTCCTGGAGGTGGATGTGACACTGAGGGATGTGGTGTAGTGGTGGACTTGGCAATGCTGGGTTAATGGTTGGACTCGATGATTTTAAAGGTCCTTTCCAACCTAAATGTGTCAGTGAGTCTGTACACCAGACTTGAGCAGCAGTGTGATCTGTTTGGACCTGCTTTAGTTGGAGGAAAGCAGGTAGTTGGATTAAACCAGGTGCCTGATCTCAGTTTTTGCTGATGTCCTGTTTGGAGTAATTTGGATCTTGATAAAGCTAAGATTTTTGGAACATATTTAATAGTTTAGTGACCCAGGGAAACACTCAGTATTTTCACATGGGCTGTTATGGGTCTCACTGTGCTCTTCTGCATGTGTGTAATATGAGGAGATGGAGGTATTTTTACCTCTTTAGCTCTTTTCAGTGGCTGTACGTGAAAAGGTGGCGTTTGGGGAACTTCTGAATCCCCCTCAGTAAACTGCCTTTCATAATAATGAGTATTTTTTGTTGTAGGATGCTTCTCAACTGCTACAGATTTTACAAAGTCTTCAGCCACCGTTAAAAATTGATGGCAAAACAATTGGTGTTGACTTTGCAAAGAGTGCCAGAAAGTGAGTTGTAATAGCAGTCATTTGCGCTTTTGGTTTTTGCTTTTTTTCTATTCCCACATCCACCCCTTCCCTTTATATTGGATGGTTTCTTCGTGTTACCCAGACTTCTATTAAGCTGATTCTAACTCCAGAATTTTGCTTCCCTTAAGTCACTGGTGTTGCATGCATCCTGCTCCTCACTGTGTATGAGGAGAGTGAAAGCAGTGTTCCCCACACCCCTGTTTCCAGTCCTCTGAAGATAACACCGTAACTGCTTGTGTGCACAGCACATTTGTTTCCTTGGAGACCTCCTGACTTGCTACTGACTCTACAACAGTGAACCTGAAGTTCCTTTACTTGCCAAGCAGTGTTTTGGCTCATTCATTACATCACGAATGTTTTATAACTGCCAAGAAATCCATGTGTGAGGGTAGACTCCACCTCCTTGCATAGGGAGACACTTCAGAAAAAAGCAGTACTTAACTCAGGTGCCTGATTTTTGTGATTGCAGAGATCTGCTTCTCCCAGATGGTAACAGAGTCAGCGCCTTCTCTGTGGCAAGCACAGCCATTGCTGCAGCTCAGTGGTCGTCCACTCAGGTATGATTGGAGGCTGTTCCTCATAGTCCTGCTTTCCTGAAAATTAAAATGCAGACCATGTAATTGCCCTGCTGGCCATTTGCTTGGTTGAGCTGTTTAATGGTAGATCCAGCCATGACACATCCGCTCCACAGTCAGTTTGGAGCTTAGGCAGTGGGGTGCATTAAATTCTTTAATAAAGTAGTTTAGCTGTCCCTGACAAAAATTACCTTCTTGAATTTCAGCCACAGACTGGAGAGGGCAGCACCCTTGACTACAGCTACCTCCAGTCAGGACAGGATGGATACTCACAGTATGCTCAGGTTAGTAGTAGAGATCATGCTCTGACCAGTAGGTTGTCATAATTTGGGTATGCAAATTACTCACCTTGTGTTGTCATTCATTTCCCTTTGCAGTATTCCCAGGATTATCAACAGTACTACCAAAATCAAGGAGGAGTGTTGGACACAGACACAGCTACCATATCAGGTGGTGCTTCCTGCATCTGAGAAGCAATTGTTTGTAATGATAATTTTGCAGTAGTGATAGTATTTTGCCTCAGCCTTTATGTTACTTTGCTGAGTAAAAGAAGACTTGGCTCATTTTGCTCTCAGGCATCTGAATGAGGAGGCATTACTAGAGAACTGTAACAGATTTGTTGAAGTGGAACCTCTCCTGCAAGATGAGAAAGAAGCCTCGGTTTCAGACTATTGACAAAGGCCTTGAACTTCTGAGAGCTGTGTAAGCAGCTCTAGCAAATGTTCAGCACTAACAGCTGTAGAGGCCAGGAATTGCTGACTTTGGGAGCAGAATATTTCCTCCTGAAAAGGAAACTATTCCTTGTCTGGGTAGAAGATACCCACTGTGTATCTATCTCCTTTTGAACGTTTATTGCCTTGTTTGGCTGCTGGAGCTGGAATTAGTAGCTGAAACTATAAACAAAGTAATTTTAGCCCTAGGATGCAGTACTGTTTTACAAATTAGTTGGCTTATGCATTGCTGCTCTCTTTTGGCAGGAGCTCCGGTCACTACCACCACAGCTGCAGTTGTGTCCCAGAGTCCTCAGCTGTACAATCAGCAGACAAACTCACCTGACTCTCCGGTAATTACAGCACTGATGAGTCCTTGCTTTCAAAGCCTGGGACGTGTGGCTTAGCTGTAGCCTTTGCTTTTTAAAGTGGGTGGTACAGCAAAGCTGAGTGTCCGTGGGTTAGTCACAGTGCTTGCGGTCATAAGTCACCTGCCATTTCTTCTCTGGTGGTTTTGTTCTTTGCTAAAGGTGAGTGCCAAGCGTGCTGGTGAGGAGGAGTTAGTTGTCGTACGCGTGGGGTGCGCTGCTCACGCCTTGGCTCGCTGTCCTTGTTTTCTTGGTGACAGATTTTCTAATTGAGGTTTGTGGTTTGGGTTTTTTTCAGACACAATCAGCACCACCTACCACTAGCACTCAGGCACAGGCGGCTCCTCCGACTGGCGTAGTGCCTGGAACCAAGTACGGTAAGTGCTCGGGAGCTGCTCTTGGGGACAGGTTTCTGTCACTGTAGCGAGAGAGACTTGGCTTTGGCCAAGTGCTCCATCACCATGTCATGGTGAAGCTGCCCCTGGAGAGTGTTGGCTGCACGGGTGATTAAGAGCCCTTTACAGACGTGTCTGCCGTCGTGGCTGCTATAATCTCCGAATTTTACCTGAAATGTAGAAAGATACCTGTCTGAATTCGTCTGGAACGACCGTGTCCCACACTTTAATTTTTTTACAGCTGTCCCTGATACTTCCACCTACCAATATGATGAATCTTCAGGATATTATTATGATCCTATAACAGGGCTCTACTATGATCCTAATTCCCAGGTAAACACAAGTTCTTCCCACATGTCTTAACTGTTAAGGTCCATTAGTTCCTTATCTCTCATCATACAAGTGACATTTGAAGTGCACAACATACCAAATGTTGCGGATAACTCAGCACTGTGTGTAGGGCTGGGACTTGATTTCCCTCTGGTATAGCCCTGCATTTTTCTCTCCTTTTCCTTAATTTTCCTCCACGTTTGGCCCGTATAGGATTAGCACTTGTCACAGCCACTGTAACTGAGCTGTTTCGTTGCGGAGTGCCCAGCAAAGTGCACCCAGCTCTGGGCTCTGGTGGGTCGTCTCTTGGGAGAAGCAAAAGATGCTCCATAGTGCTGTCGGGCAGAACTGCCTGTGTTTGGGGACAGAGGCTTCAGCCACTTCCTGCCTTTTGACTCCTCTCTGGAGTCTGCAAAACTTGTTTGGACTCTACAAAACGCCTTCCCGTGTGGTGCAGTAGTCTGAATCTGCTTGCTTGGGTTCTCCCGTGGACACTGAGCTCGTGTGAGGTGTTTAACTATCTGCGTTCTCCTCTCCTTCCCTCTGGCAGTATTACTACAATGCCTTAACCCAGCAGTACCTGTACTGGGATGGCGAAAAGGAGACCTATATGCCCGCAGCAGAAGGTGTCACGTACCAACAGACAGCTACCACGACCACCACCAAAGAAGTGAAAGAGAAGAAAGAGAAGCCTAAAAGTAAAACAGCCCAACAGGTAACATGACAGAATGGGATCATAACTGGGGTGAAGTCTTCTCTGTGGAATGGGATAATATTTCTCCTTTTTCATGGCAAAGGAAATCCTAGGTTATTCAGTGGGGTGCATGCGTTCAATTTGCAGGCATTGTGGGGGGCTGAGGAGAGGTGGAGTTGGCAAGGCTTCAGTGCAGAAATAAGCTCTGCATAGGAGGAGTGTTTATGGAATCCTGCCAGGATCAGTGGGAGTATAACTGAGCCGTCACTTAGAGGATTAGCTTGATAAGAAGGGTTTGTACAGTAAAAGCAGCAAGCTGTGTTATCTTTGAACGCTGTATACGGGGAAACAGCTGCACTACATCCAGTGTCCTGTGGTTTAAAAATAAAAGGTAGTGGGTTGACTTGTTCTGAAACTGCATGTGAGATTGAATACATGTCATAAGAGATTGATAGCTTTGAGAGGAGCTGTGTGAGCAAACCACTCTGCATTTCAGATTGCTAAAGACATGGAGCGCTGGGCAAAGAGTTTGAACAAGCAGAAAGAGAACTTCAAAAATAGCTTCCAGCCACTGAGTACCAGGGAGGAGGAGCGGAAGGAGTCAGCAGCTGCAGATGCAGGCTTTGCCCTCTTTGAGAAAAAGGTGAAGGTGCTGGCAGTGGTGTGAGGTGGGGGGTCGTGTGACAGAGAGCTCCGTGCTCATGGCATTCTTGTCTCATCCAGGGAGCTCTGTCTGAGAGACAGCAGATCTTGCCAGAGGTGTTGAAAAATGGGGATGATGAAAATCCACTAAAGGTGAGTATGGTAGAGGAGCTCTAGCCAGTACTTGCTTTCCAACCTGGATTTCCATGATATCACCTGTAAAAAGTGGTGCTGGTGGTTGCAGTGATGTGGTGCAAGTGCAGTAGGCTGGGTGACTCAGATACACCGAGGACAGCTGTGCTGCTTTCTAGCCTCAAGCTCAGTTGGGGTTTTGAGGTTTCTACGTAGGCTGTACTTAAAAGTATTGTTTGGGTAGTGGGAACTGTCTTGGCAGCCACTGTGGTATGTATTTCTTTTGAGTTGCAGTACTGTTGAAGTGTGGGCCCAGTACTTAATAGAACAAGGACCCTTGCAACAGAGGTGGCAGAGAAGGCTGAAATACTGAACGCCTTTGTTTTAGTCTTCACTGGCAAGGCCAGCCCTTAGGAATCCCTGACCCAGGGGAGCATGAGAAAAAGAAGTGGTACTGTGAGGGTGACTGAGCACTGGAAAGGTTTCCTAGAGAGGCCGTGGAGTGTCCTTCCCTGGAGATACTCAGAGGTCATCAGGACACAGTCCTGAGCAGTATGTGCTAGGGGGAGACCCTGTTTAAGCAGGGATGTTGGACTGGATGACCTCCAGTGGTCCCCTCCACCATCAAGCATTCTGTGATTTCATCCTTAGTAGTGGGAGCATGCTGTTCCTCCTGTGACACACATCTGCAGCCTGTGTTCCCTCTTTGTGCTCTCTGAACTGTGGCGGCACTGTTGCATTCCCCTTCGTGCTGTCTTTCCTTTGCAGCGTGGCCTTGTGGCTGCCTACAGTGGTGACAGCGATAATGATGAGGACTTACTGGAAAGGATGGAGAATGAGGAGGAGAAGCTGACTGACTGGAAGAAGATGGCTTGTCTGCTGTGTAGAAGGCAGTTCCCAAACAAAGATGCTCTGATTCGACACCAGCAGCTGTCTGACTTGCACAAGGTAGTTACACTGTGTGGTGAGGAAAATACTTGGTCGTCATAATTCAGTGTGTAAACCAAAGCCACGAGGCATGTTGCTGTATGGAAAACTATTTCTCGTGAAGTGAAAATCTGCAAGTGAATTGTTGCTCTCCTGAAAGTCAGCTGCTTCATTTAAGAAGAGCTGTCGTGCATTTCATGTTCAAGGGAATCTCTCTTCTTGTTTCAGCAAAACATGGATATCTACAGGAGATCAAAGCTTTCCGAGCAGGAACTTGAAGCTTTGGAGCTGCGTGAGAGAGAGGTCAGTGTTGAGATGAGCAGATGAGTAGCTAATTGAAAACCTGCACAGGTGATCTGTTGAGCTCTCCTTATCCTGACACACGTCACTCGAGATAATCCTTGTAAGCCAACCCCTTTTCCAGTCAAGGTTCAGAGCTGCCCTGTTACATGGAGAGAAGTGTCCCCTATCCCACAGCTATGGCTTAGCAGGGAAGGCTCATTGCACCTCTAGCTCAGGGCTGCCAGAGGGGGACTAGAAACCTGCAGGTCTCTTCCTGCCCTAGTGCTTGTTCAGATGGTGCTCCAGGGACTTGGGTCTGGGCCTCTGCTCTTGGTGGTGGTAGTATTAGTGGGCTGCAGTCTACAGCGTTGTGTAGTAGCAGGCATTTATCTGACCCCCATAGCTCAAAGATGAACAAGTGTCTTGAAATCCATGCTAACTGTAGTTGCTTTGTGCAGATGAAATACAGAGACAGAGCAGCTGAGAGGCGAGAAAAGTACGGCATCCCCGAGCCCCCGGAACCCAAGCGCAAGAAGGTCTACGATGCAGGCACAGTGTACGTATCTGAAAGCTCCTCAGCAACTGCCTCAGTGCACTGTGAGTAGTGTGGGTAACTTGTTAACATCTCTTCTTCCCGCAGGAATTACGAGCAGCCCACCAAAGATGGCCTTGACAACAGTAACATAGGGAACAAGATGCTGCAGGCCATGGGCTGGAGGGAAGGTTCAGGCTTGGGAAGAAAATGCCAGGGCATCACAGCACCCATTGAGGTAAGTGAAGAGGGGTGTCTCCTTGAGGAGATTCATTTTTTTTCTTTTTTAACCTGAAGCACTTGCTGCTGAAGAGCTCTGAAGGAATAAACTGCCAGCCACAGCAAAGCTGCCTCTGTGGTGGCTCCTGCTCATGTTTGTCCCGTCGGATGCTGAAGCAGAGGCAGGGCTGTGCTTTCCTCCCTTTGGCACTTGACTGGTGAGGTGCTGTGGCCCCAGTCCCCTACAAGTGGTTGCCCTCACTCCAGTCACTGCCTTTCCTGGCTTTGCCTGTGCTCCAGGTTGTGCTGTGCAGTTGGAGTGGGGTCAGAGTAGCATGAAGCCAGTGAGGGTGTGGTGTTAAGTATACTCCAGCCTCTTGCTGTCCGTGGTGGTATTTATGGCTGTGGGGATCCCCAGGGAAGCTTGGGAAACTGGCTGGATTGATGGGATTTTTGGTGGTGCCCTCATGGTTGTGTGGCCACTCGCTGCAGAGCTGAAGTGTGTCTCTGTTCCCTTGCAGGCCCAAGTACGAATGAGAGGAGCTGGCTTGGGAGCCAAGGGCAGTTCCTACGGTGTCTCCACGGCGGATTCGTACAAAGATGCAGTGCGGAAAGCCATGTTTGCTCGCTTCACGGAGATGGAGTAACCCCTCTGGCCTGCAAAGCACTTCCTTGTTAGCAAGAACTGACTGTTAAACTCCATAGCCTTGGTGACCTGGCTGTATCCTGGTTTTGGTTTAGAGCTGACCATTTCATTCCTTTGGACGTTGTTCCCTGCTCAGCATGTAACGCAAACACTTCCATGAGCAGATTGTTTAAACAGACCCAACTTCATGCTGGAGAGCTCCTGGTTAGACCAAAGGGGATGGCTGATCTTTGTACGGTCGTGTATATAGTGTAATGTATTCTGTGTTTTAGCGTGTTGTCCAGGTGCTGCTCCTGCCCTCTGGAGCAGCAGCAGGACCTGTTAGCTGTGCTTTCAAACTGTCTCTGCTCTCCTTTTGTTGTATTGTCTGTCTGGGTTTTTTTGAGAATTTTCCTGTACATTTTGTATGATACATCTTTGTATAGACTTTTTGAAGACTTTGATTCTAGTTGCCAATTTGGCTCATTTCCAAATGAAATACATCCAAAAATTATCCTATTTCTGTTTCTCGGTGGGTGAATGAAGAATTAAGTTGCCAGTGCTACTTGTCCTTTCTGTCATTCTGCTTCTTCCTTGATGAGACTTCATCCTGGAGTCTCCGTTCCATGCAGCTCTCCACTTGCCTTCGTCCTTTCATCCCTGTGCTGTGCCTTGTTCTCAGCATCTTTCTCACAGCTCCAGCATGGACGGTGGCTGGTGGAGCATCAGATCTCTCTGTAGCCCTTCTTGCCGTTGCTGTAGGAGCAAGAGAGGACCAGCAGCAGTGTCTGCCCCTGCCCAGGATCTCCTGGGTGTTATGTGCTGGTCCTTTGGTGGGCAGGGGGCTTGCAGGGAGTGGGGTGACATGTATGGCACCTCTGGGAAGGTTCTTGTGCTTCACCTCGGCTTCTGGCTGACCTCGATGCTGTGGGGAGCTGTGGCCAGCTGGGTGATGGGAGGACGGGGTGTCCTGCAGCTGTCCTGTTGCTGCCTTTGTGTTCCTCTGCCTGTGCTGTGTCTTGTTCACACTCCTCTTCCCAAGAGCCAAGATGAGCAGAGCAGGTCTCAGCCCTGAGCTCTGCCTTTGCTGATGCTGTTGGCTGTGGGTCTTGCTCAGCCTGCACACAAAGCTGAGCCAGCAGCGGGCTTTCCTGCTGTCCGGCTGGGCATAGGAAGGGGTAGAATGAAGCAGGAGCAGCTTCACCACTTTGCTTGGAGCAAAGCCCTTCTGGGGGTCGAGACCAGCACCCTGTGGCTGCCTTTTGGAGTGGGTGAATCCTGCTTTGCAGGCTGCTGCAGCTGCACGTGTGCCCCTATTGCACGGTCAGGCCCCTGCCTGATTTTTGAGGGGTGCCTGGCTTGGGGTTAGCCACGGTGGGGAATCGCCTCACCTCTGCCTCAGACCCGGGACTGCAGGGCTTGGGGTCCCTGCCGGAGTCCCCGGGCGGTTCCACCAGGTGGCAGGCGTGGCCCGGCTGTGACAGCTTGTCGTGGAATGTTTCCTCTATGCAGGGCTGCCGAGCGTCGCCGGCGCTCCAGGGCTTCGTCCTAGCGTGTGATATTCCCTCTTCGGCTCCACAGAGGAAGCCGAGTGGCTTGAAACAACCTAAAAGTGCCGGCTCCCTGCCCCAGCTTCCCCCGCGGGTTGATGGTGGAGAAGGCAGGCCCGGTGCACTGCGACAGCGCCCGGTGTGCCTGTGACAGCCTCCCCCGCTCCCCTCCCCGTGTGTCCCGGCTGGCGACACAGCCAAGTGCTTTGCTGCTCTGGGTTGTAAATGGGGGGTCTGTTTCCCAGCAGGTGGGTTCGATGGATCGATAAAGTGCATTTGTGTAGCTCAGCTTCTTCCCAGCCCATCGATCCCTGTCCCAGTGCATCCTCCTGAGGAGGGGTGATGCTGCGGACACGGGGGGGAGGGCCTGCAGTGGGCACAGCACGGTGTTCTGTCAGCTTCACTCCCTCCTTGCTGCAGTAAAGTGCTGCCCCAGTGCCAGGAGCCGAGCCAGCCCCAGCTGGTACCTGCCGCAGAGCAGCTGCAGTGGGGAGCCAGCAGCGTGCCATGGGGACACAGGGAGCTGCTCGTGTGGATAACTGCTAGAACAGAGTGCCCAAAGCAGGGTCCCTTCCTGGGGCAAGGCTTTAATGGGGTCCTGGGCTTGCAGCCACCCCCTCTTGGTTAGATGGGTTAAAGCCCCCTTTCCTGGGTTAAGGCACTGCTGCTGGGTGCCCAAGGGAACAGGAGAAGCTGGGGGGCTTGCATGCAGCCCCCCCACTCCCAGGCATGCCCCCAAACCCCATGCCAGGCACTGGAGCGGGGCATGGAGACACCGCCGCCTGCCAGCACCCGCGCCTCCAATTTAGGCAGCACAGCACGGCTGTTCGTGACTGAATGCACCGTGGCCCACAGCCTTCAGAGGGACGTGGTGTCCCTGCCTCCCCAGGGACCGACCTCTGGGGGTGGGAGGAGAAGCCGTGGGATGGGGCCAGCCGCGGAAGTGTGCAGAGACGAGGCAGGATCCCCCTCGGAGCAAGGGGGGGAGCTGCCTTGGGCATGGCTTGCAGGGCTGCCCGTCTGCCAATCCCACTGCGGCTGAGCCTGAGCCTGAGCCTGATGCAGGGTGCCCCAAAAAGGTGCCAGGCTGCAGTCACAATGCTGGGGGGCTGAAGCTGGTCCCACCACGAATGTAGAGGGACACAGAACAGTGGAGAGAGGCTTGTGCAGCTGGGCAGTGGCAGGAGGAGATGCAGAGCAGTCCCTGGATGGGCAGAGCTTCGCAGCACTCCTATGCTTTGGTTTCCCTATGGTTGAGCAGCCACAAGGTCTCTCTGTGGCTGACAATGGAAAAGGAAAGGCACTAAGCCCCAGAGCATGTGGAGACCCCAGGCTAGGGGTGAAGGGGGGACCCCCAGAGGGATCCTGTGCCCTTTGCCATAGGCAATAGGTACATGAGAGCAGGACTGCAGCTAGGGGCTCCTTATAGGCACAGGGCAGCTGCAGGATGACTCCTAGGGCCTTGGGTCCCCCAGGGCTGCAGCTCCCTCTAGCACCTACAATATGCAGAATCTAAGGCCCCTGGTGCTGTAGTTTTAAAGTTTGGGGTTTTTCTGGCTGGCTTTCAGCAGTATTAATATTAAAACTCCCAAGCCTGCTATGCACTGGCTTTCCAGGAAGCCTTTGGAGAATTGTGAGCTCCTGCAGGCTAATTTGAGGCAAGGAAACCAGCCAAATCATCAGTGTGAACAGCTTTCCTCCTGACTATTCCTTAATCGCTGGAGTTACCAACCCGTGGCGGAGCTCGGCACTCTGCATGGCCATCCCCAGGCCTGCCTTGCTCTCTTGCATGGTCACTGCAATGCTGCTGGCAGGCAGGAACACATCCTTGTGCCACTGGTTGGGGCTGCCAGAGGTCCCAGGACTCTGTGTGGATTGGGTTGGCCTTCCTGCATTTCCCCTGCCAAAAAGCCTCCCGTGCCCAGCAGGACAGGCAGGGAGAGAGCTGTGACGTGGGACCACCTTGGCTGTGCACATGCTGAGTGTCGGCCAAAGCCAGGCACCCACAGCTCCACGAGGTTTGTATCCTGGTGCCAAAAGGGGATCTGAAGTGGGAGGTGCTGTTTGCTGCCATGGGAGAGCCTGGGGCGGGGGGCACAGACACACATGTGTGAGGTTATGCACTTGTGTGTGCTCGTGTTCCCTCCTCTGCCTTTCCCCACTCTGCCTCAGGGGATTTAACTAGGCTGCTTCCCCTTCTCTTCCCCACCATCTTGGTCCATCCTCTCCTGATCTACTAGATCTGTCCTAAGTGGAATTGCCCTGGAACAGTTGTCCTTATTTTACCCAAATGCCTCACAACCACCTGGCTCTGGCTTCAGCCATGGGGCTGTGGTGGGAGGATGGGCAGGGCACGGTTGCAGCATCCTGTCACACCACACCATGGGTACTGCTGCCTGCCTGTTTGGGTTGCTCAAAGGGCAGGAAGAGGACAGCTGAGAGGAAGGGTGCACAGATAAAGGGGGTTGGGAAGGGTGCTGGCACCTTGCTCCACATCCTCACTTACACCAGCACCCCCTCCTGCCCCTTGGCATGGAACCCCTGTGGCCCTGGACCAGTGGCCATGTCATCCTGGACATCCTTCCTCCCCAGCCCCACAGTACCAGGGTGGGTGAGGAAGGGGAGGTGTGTCCTTTATCCCTTGGCTGCTCTACTTGGATGCTGTTTTGTCCCGAGGGCCCGGTTCGGGCTTGGGAACTGCATGGTCCAGGTTTCTCTGCTGGGGCTGAAGAAAAAGATGGTTTTAATTGACTCGCCATCTGCAGCAACGTGGACACAATTTGCAGCCCTGGGGGTGGAATGGGGGGGCTCTGTTGTTGTTGGAAGAAAACAAAAACAGATGGGGGCTGGGATCCTGGGACCTGTGGCTACATCCAGCATGCTCACACTCTCCTGGGCCCTTGGGCATCTTCCAACGCCAGGCTCTCCCAGGGGAGATGCTCCAGCCTTGCAGAAATGCTGGAACAGGCAGATTTGGAGGGTAAAGAAGCGGTTTTCCCAGCAGAGACTGTTCCCTGCCTCCGGCAGTGAGCCGTCGATCAGCAGCCAGGCATCCCCGGAGCCGCGGCGCGCCGGGCTGGAGGCTGCGCAGAGCCCGGGGCACTGGAGCCAAGCCCGGGGGGGAGAGGACGAGGGGGTTGGGCGGTGGGACCGAGGGGCTGCGGGCAGGCCAGTGTCAGCCTTGCTGCAGGCAGGGCCCTGGCGATCCAGGGAGTGAGACAGAGCCTGGCGATGGGGAAAACCTGAGCCCCGCGTGGGGCACCCACAGGGCCCCGGCCCCACAGAACCCGGCGGGGTGAGCAGCTCAGGCCCTTTGCCTGGTATGGGAGTGGGGCGGGGGAGCAGCTCACCGTCTCCGCCGGGAGGGAACTTGGATGGGAGACGATTTCATGTCAAAAACGTTATCACAGGAATTTGTCACCACCTACAAAAATGTCTTTACCTCCACCCCTTTTTTTTCCCTTCAGCAGCAACCAGACCTGAGGGGTGTGTGCGTGCAGGTGCAATTGAGAAACAGAGACTGGGGCTTTTTTGCTCCAGTTCCTAAGAAAAATTTATTTGGTGCTTGTTCCCCTCCTCCAAAGCCTGGTTTGGGGAGAGAAACTGCTTCCTGCGGCACGAAAAACCAGGCAAGAGAGGGACTGCATTTTTCCCAGCATATCCCAGTGCGGTCCTCCCAGGACCCTGTCCTGGGCACCCCAAAACATCTGTCGGCTCTGGAAGCTGCTCAAAACCCACCGCCCCCCAGCCCCATCCGTCTCCCCGGCGGGATGTGCTCGCAGCATCATTAGCGCTCGTCTAGTCGCCGCCGCGGCGGTTTGAACCTATTTGAAATGCACTTGAAAAGGGTGGATTTGATGGGAGGAATGTGACGGGTTTTTGTTCTCCGAGCCCCCCGGTTGAAGCTCTGCGTAATGAAGAGCTGTGACTTTCACTCGGGTTATTTTGGGATGGACTACTTTTTTTTCCGAGCTGGTGGAAGACCATCAAAGCGGCGCTTTGAAAAATGTCCCAGTGTATAAATAACTCTGCTGAGAGCAGAATAACGCGGGCTCCCGCGCGCGGCGCGCCGAGGCAGACGGCATCTGCCGTGCGACGTTGCATTATAAAAAGGAATTATTCATCCCTTCCTCTAATTAACTGGGTACAGCTCACCCGCGCAGGAGCGATGGCCCGGCACGGGGAGCACTCCCGGCCATGCCAGCAGAGCTGATGCTGCTCCCGGGGTCCCTCCCTGTGTCCCCCCACGCCTCCCAGCACCGGCAGCGGGTGGGAGCAGCAGGCTGGTGCTGCCCTGCCATGGTGGAACAACGAGGTGGGCGAGCTGGTGTGGGAAAACCCGAATGTCTGCGGGACTCGCTGTCGCTGGAAAACACCTGATCTGCTGCCTCGGCATCCCTCCCACCGAAATCCAAGCAAAGGGAGCAGGATGGGGGGGGGAAGGGGGGAGAGCGCGCGAGTCCGTGGTACCCTGCTAGCTCACAGCTTCCAAGGCTGTGTTTTTTGGTGCCTTTGGGTCTCGCTGGGGGCCGTGAGTGTTGCGTGGGGCATCCCCCAAGAAACAGCCACGGGAGCCATATGGATCTGACAGAGACTCAGAGATGCACGGTTCAGTCACATCCAGTTTTCAGGAGATACTGGAGGGATAGGACCAGCAAAGGGAGCCCTGTGTCCCCCATGCCAGAGAGAAGTGACCGTGGTGGCAGCAGCCAGGCAGGCTCAACACCGCGGCTGTGCCCTGGCAAGGACACAGTGCTTGGGACCTCCCGGGAGGGAGACTAATTTTAGGAGTGCTCCGGAGGGGCTATTTTGGACCCTTTGCTCTGTGTGAGTCACCTGCTATTTTTCAACCCCACTGGGGCTATTTCCGTGTCAGAGTGATTTACACGGACTGGGACAATGCTGCTGGCACTCGCCTGGGGTCTTGGAGCCCAAAGCCATGCTGGGTGCAAACCCACTCCCCAAACAGGATGCAGAGAGGTCCCCAGGCTGCCTGCTGAGGCTTTCAGCAACTCCTGCAGTGCCAGGGATGCTTACAGCAGGGTGGACCAACCTGGAGCCCATCCCACCACCCTGCCACCTTCTCAGAGGACTGCATGGTTGGGCCTGGAGCTCCTCAGTCCTCTTCCTCCATTGTTTCCTGGGAGAGATGATGGGGAGAGGTTGGAAATGGTGGTGGGGTAGTGATGCAGCTGGTGGTTATGGGGAGGGAGACATCTCTGTCTTGGGTGCTTGGGGCTGAACATCCCTGCTCCCCACCACACTGGGCTCCTCCCTCCCCAAAACCTGCCGCTTCGGAGCCCGCCAGGCAAAAACCTGGCTGTTTCGGGGTTGTCAGAGCAACGTGATGCACCTTTCAGTTACCACGGCAACCTCAGCGAGAAGTTTTTAAAATTCAGGCAAGGTAATTTCTCCTCGCGCTGCGATTTCGTTATCGCTTGGCTTGCCATTCCCCAGGGAAGCGGCATCCTGCCTCGCTCCTCCGCCAGCAAGGTGGGATCTCGGAGATAAGAAGCGCAGAGCTGTGAGGAGGGGGAGTGAGCGGGTGCTCTCTCTGCACCCCGTTAACAGGTCTGGGCCCAGAGACGTGGGCTGGTAATTAATGAGCCCTGGTGGGGGGGGAGGGGGGTGGGCAGGTGATGAGCACCCTGATCTTAGGGAGAGCAGAGAGATGGGCAGGAGGAGGAATGAAGGCAAGGGTGGATGGTGAGGTGGGTTGATAGGGTGGAAGAAGGAGTGAAGGCAAGGGTTGATGGCTGGTGGATAGATGGGGGAGCAGAAGGGATGAAGACAAGGATAGATGGTGGGGTGGATGCCTGGGTGAGTCATGCCAGGGTACCCTGCTAGCTCCCTGCAATGCCTGTGTGGGTGGATGGATGGATATCTCCAGCTACCAGCCAGATGATGGACAAAGAAACCATCCTGGGGTGGGTCATGGGCCCTGTGTAACCCCTGGCTGTTACAGACTCTACAGCATTTTGCACTGCTGTCCCATCATTTCTTCCTGTAGCGAGTAGAGCTGCTGTTCCCTATCATCCCTTCATCTCCCAGCCCTCAACAGACCGTAGGTCTCTCTTGTGCTGCCCCAGACCCTGTAGGAATAGGAAGGGGATCCTGTAGCATTGGCAAAGCCTTGACAACCTTGTCCAACCCAGCCCCCTCCTGCTCACCCCAGTCCAGAGGAGAAACCCAGGACTAATATTATGGTTTGGAGGGTCAGTGAAGCCGTGGGGTTGAAGGTCCGCTTTGTGAAGGGGAGGGAGAGGCCGGTGCAAACACAGGGCTACTTGTTCTCTGCCTGCACTGCCCCATGGGCTGCGTGGCTGCTGAAGAGCACACGGGCCTGAGGAGCACGCTGGCCCCAGCCCATATGTTGTTTATCATAAAGAGCTAACAAGCTTAATTCGGGATGTGTCTGTGATAAGGTTATCAACTCGTAAACACTCAGGTGCCCCTGACAGGAGCCCAGCAGTCACTGACTGAGCCCCTCATCAGGGAACGGATCCAGTCTGGTCAGGGGATGCTCACTCCGGAAGGTTTTATTCTGCCTGCGGCACTGGTGACTGGGGCAGGGCACGAAGGGCTGCGCTGATGGGAGGGCGGAGGCTGAAGGCAGAGGGTTGGATTCTGCTCCAGCAGGATCCCTCCCTGCCTTCAGGACAGGCTCTTGCCCCACCATTAGGCTTCCGAGTGAACACCTACTGAAAGGGACAGAACACCACACTCCCAGCCCTCCAGATGGAGATGCCCATAGGAACGGCCAGCTTCCAAGGGGGGATCTGCGGACACGTCTTGTGAGGACACGGCCCCCCAGAGAGAGGCATGGCCAGCAAGAGAGCCGAAGAGGGAGGCGGAGTGTGGGAGCTCCTGGCTACGAAGGCGGTGAAGGCTCCTTTCCAGCTCTCTGAGTTTCTCTAGCGAGAATCTGACAGCCCTGAGCAAGGCTCCCCGTCCTTGTGGGCTGTTGGCACAGTCTCACCATGCTGCTGGGAGCCGGCTGTTCTGTCCCCTCTGCTGCATGTTCACTCTAGAACCTAATGGTGGAAGCTGAGGGGGCAGCTTTGCCCGCCAGCGCATCGTCACGCTGCGCGAGCCTGCATCAGCAGGGACGTCTCCCAGGTGGAAGGTGCTGTGGACAGACAGGATGCAAACAGGGCTGTAGAAAAGCCACCAGCTCCAGGGCTTGGTATCCACTGCCAGCCCCATCCTGCAAGGTCTGGCAGATTCATTCCTCCATGCAGGCAACAGCAATTCCCACTCGCTGGCTGCTTTTGCTAATGGAGCTGGCCCTGGGCGAGGGCTGCAGCACGTGGGATGCTCATCTTCAGCCATCTTTCCTGGGGACTCAGGCTGTCACTGTCCCCTGCGGGGGCTGCCATCAGCCCGGGGGGACAAGGCAGCCTCTTGTCAGCGGTACCTGCTGCAGTGCCTTCCTTAATGACGAGCTCCACTTGTCTGTCCCCTCAATCAACTCTGCTGTGCCGGCTCATTAGGCTGCACACGCTGAGCCGCGCTGCAGCAGAAGGGATGCTGCAGTCTCACGGGCGGGCAGTGCCCGCTCAGAGGTGCACAGGGAGCTCTCCGTGTCCGTGCGTCTCCCCGCAGCTCACACACATGTGTGCCCGGACACGCACACTCTGCTGGCCACGTGTTCCAGCAGCACCCACACCGCCCACCGCCCGCTCCCCCGCTCTTCCCGCAGACTGCAGCGACTGAAGGCAACGGGAAGTTTTGCAGGGAAAGAAAGTGCGTGGAGCGGCTGTCTCTGGACTGGGGCTTTGCCAGGGTCCATCCCAGCTATGCCCACCCTGAGCCGAGGAGCTGGCAGTGGGGTGCGTGGGGCAGGACGCTGCCTCGGGCGTCTCGCTGTCCCCCCCTCCAGCCGGAGGACGTGCGGGCAGAGCGGCCACGTCTCGCACATCGGCCCTGCCCGCGGGCTCTTGGCCTCCGTCCGGGAGGGCAGCAGGTGACGGAAAGCGAGCCCCGGCCTGGAAGGGGATGAAAGGCGGCTCGCAGCTGCGGACACCCGACGCCACCTGCCCGGGCGCGCGGGAAGGATCCGGGATGTCCTTGCTCCCACGGGCAGATCGCCATCCGGCCGAGGCGATGAGGGCTCTCCGAACACTGAGTGCCCGTCAGGCAGCAGAGGAGCCGCGTGGTCCCACCAGCGCCTGAGGCCTCCAGATGAGCTGTGGCTGGGAATCCCAGAGCCGCCACGTTCTAACCCATGGAACGGGGAGAGGCAACCCCCACCGTGCCTCAGTTTACCCTCTGCCAAACGCCTCCTCTCCCTCATGTTTCCTCTGGGGAGGAGAGGTGGATGCCTGGGCCGTGGGAGGAGGGGGGAAGTCTGTCCAGACAGCCCCCCGGCTGGGCGGTACCCTGCTCCCTCCCTGCAGCCGAGCACCAGGATGCTTTCCTGACAGCAGCCATGCCCCAAGCCCCTTGCTGCCCGGCGGGGCCATCTTCGTCGCCACGGGGTAAATCCGAGCTCTAGGGAAGGCTGAGGAATTTCTATCCTGGCCACCGGGGGCTCACCCCCGTCCTGCTCCGGCAGCCCTTTCCCCTCCGTCAGCGCCTGCCATGTGTGTCCCGCTGCCGCCGCCTCCTCCTGCCTAATCCCCCTCTCCATAAATCACACACCCCCCCCGCCCCGAGCTGCCCCGCGGGTCTGGGGTCTTCCAGCTTGTTTGAAGTAGCCAAGACATCCTCTGAATGGGTTGCCCCAGCCCTCCAAGCCACGAAGGCCCCCCCCCCAGCTCAAGCAGCACTATCTGGTGCACCCTGTGTTGGTGTTTCCCCACTTCAGTAGCAGCAGCAGCAACTCTGTCACCTCTCTGTTTCTCACACCTCCATCCCAGGGCGCCAGTAAATCCCTTGACCCACAGCTGCCCTGGAAATTTTTTCCTACTGTCTGTCTCCTGCCTTCTCAACAAGTTTGACTCCACGGTAGATTCCCCCGGCTCTCAGTGTCTCATCCTGCTGCGTTGCAGCAGCCCAGCCCGTCTCCTGCCTGCCTCCTCCCTCTCAGCGCCCGCCCTCAGCCCTGCAGGACGCCCAGGGATCGGTCCTGCCTGGGAGTCCTGGCTCCGGCATCCCGCTGCCGGGTCACCATCTCCGGAGGGGAGCCCGCGGCTGGTCATTACCCCCACGCCGAGACATCCTGCTGCAACATTCCCGTGCTTGAGGGGGAGAGGAAGGGGGGCGGGCAGAAATAGTAAGCCGGTTTTGAAGTCTGTCACCTCCCTGCAAAGCTGGACGAGTTTTAAGATTGCAGTCCCAGGAGCTGGGAAATGTGTTCTCTCTGAATTTGTGGCAGGTCTGTAGCTCAGGTGAACGCTCCCGGCTCTGGGTGATTCATCCCGATTTAATTTCCCAGTTGGCTTTGGCACCGCTCGGTGCCTCTCAACCCCTGACAGCACCTCCCCAAGACATCGAGCCCCCGGGATGTTTTTCTCCTCCATCCGTTCTGTGGTTGGAGCGGGATATTAGGTAAATCACATCCTTCCTTCGCCACGGCCGCCCACCTCCCTCCCACGCTCCAGCCTGGAGCTGCCGGGCTGCCCCCGGCTGCTTTGATCCCTGCCCCGCGGAATCATCCCCCCGCGGGGTGCCTGGACATCCCGCCCGCGGCTGATGGGCATCCCTGGCTATCTCCCAGCTCCCTGGGAAGCAGCCGAGACAGATGAATCTGTATCTGGCCCCTTCGCTGAGTGTTGTGTCACTCCAGGTCCTGAGCAGGCTCTGCCTTCAAACTTTGCTGCCTCCCAAGCACGCCCTCAGCACGCTGGGGGCAAAGCCCCGACCCCCGGCCTGAGCGAAGGGGGCCTTCTGGGCCGGGACCCCTCCCAAAAGGTGGTGGGGAGCACCTGCATTCCCCTCCAGTGGCTTTTCCAGCCCGGCCTGGTGCTAACCTTCGGTGCAGCAGCAGCTCCCCCCGCCCGCCCTCCCTGGTGGGTTGCATATTTTTAGCTGACAAAGACAAGGGAAAAAAAAAAGAGAGAGAGAGAGAGAGAGAAGAGAAACAAAGAGGAAAAAGGCTCCTTTTTTGTGGGGTTTTGAAAAAAATGGAAATTACCCTGCAGAGGAGGGGAGAAGGGCCAGGGGGTTTCAAAGCATCTTCTTCTCCCTGGAAGAGATACAGAGAAGATGCTCCAGGCCATGTGGCCTTTAGTGGCTTTGAAGTTCAGGCGGCAGCTGGGGAGGGATGTGGTGAAGGGCAAGGCAGGGAGACAGCTTCCCACGAGGCACGTGCCGGCTTTGGCGTCGGCGTTGGCTGCCTGGGCCTCCCTTGACCCTCGGCTGGAGCCTGACCTTGGGGAGGTGGCAGCCCCCTAGCAAGGAGCCAGCCCTGGGGTGATGGAGCTGTGGAAGTGCCGGGAAGTGGTCCCGGGTGCAGGCAGCGATGGGGTTCAGTCCTGCATCCCCTTCTTGTTGCGCCTGCCGGTTGCCACGGCGACCTGGGAGCAGGAGCATCATTTCCACGGGATTTTGTTGGGAAAGGGAGAGGCAGGTTGTGCTTCTGGGAGAGGGGTGGGGAGTCAGGATGGGGCTCTCCCAATTCCCTCAGTCTTCATAGAGAACCCTTCCACCAGTATTCCCACCACAAACCCAGTCTGGGCTGGGCTGACCATCCTTCCTCCACCCCAGAGGGATGCTGGGGTTGGCTGGGCCACGCCAGGCTGTGACTGTCCATCCGTCTGTCCTTGCCAGAATGAGGCAGCCACCACTGGAGACATCCCAGTGAAGGATCTTGGAGCTGAGCGATCGCTGAGTCACGCAGCCAAAAATCCTCTCCAAGTGCCTGGTGCTCTTTTATCCCTGTGAGCTGAGCCAGCTCCTGGACCAACTTCTTCGGGAGGACCCACGTGCATGGACTTGTCCCAGTTTCTTCCAGCCCTTGAGCCATTCCAGCTGCCTCTGTCCTGTCCTTTCCATCTCCTCTGTGCACACCAATGCCCACAGCTGTACCACTGACCCACTTATGTGGCACACCGGCACATCAGGGCTGTGCCACAGAGCTGCTGGCCCCCACCCTCTGCCCACATTGCCTTCCCATGTCATGAAAGCCCCTGGACACCTCAGAAAATTGGAAAGTTTTCTTAAAACCATTAAGTTGTTCAATTGTCCTTCTCACGCAGACAACATCGAGCATCTCCCTATATTTATGGGGCTGGAAATGGCTCTGGGCAGCAGTGAAGGGCAGTTCAGAGACTCTGGGTGCTGACTGATGCAGCCCTTGCCCTGAAGATAATGCTCCTTCTGGCCCAGTGGCTTGGCTACTGGTGCCACCTCCTGCATGGCCACTGCAGCCATAGGACAGTGGTCCCAATCATGACCCCAGCCTCTTCCTAAAATGGGAAAAGGATCTTGTAGCCCTCCAAAATTCTGGTACTCATAAATTTAGTGTGCATGGGGATGTGTTGGAGGGGACACAGCCAGATGGCGACACATCCCTGCCACCTTGTACACACCCCAGTGTCCCTCTACACCAGCCCCCTGGGCACAGGGAACTGCATGGGGTGCCCAGAGCACACCATGTCAAAGTGGGGGTGTTGGCACTGGCTCACTGGGACCCAGAGCCACCAGTCCAGGTCTGTTTTCCATCGGCACAGCTCCTGCCCATTCCCATGGCAGCATGTGGCGTGAAACAGATGTGGTCCCACACCATGCTGTGGTCCCAGAGGTGCACCAGGAGTTCTCAGAGGGCACCAGGAGTTCTCAGTCCCAGCCAGGCACGGGCACCACGATGCTCCTGCTGCTGCAGAGCCCGGGGCTGTGCTGGCCGGGCCAGGCTGAAGGATGGGTGAGATGGGGCTGGCTTCACAAAAAGGCAGGTGATGGCTTCTTTCTCTGGAGCATGGAGAGCCGCAAGGATGGATGACCTCAGCACTGCAGCTAGGAATGGGCATCCCACTTGTCCCTCTGGCTCAGAAACCATCATGGGAGCAGAGCAGGATGGGTCCCCATGGTCAGGTTCAGTGCAAGCAGCATCAGCCATCCCCTGCCCACGGTCCTGGGCAGGGCTGATGTGTGGGCACTGTCATTCCAGGCCTCCTGGATTGCAGCTGGGAAGTGAAAAGCCTCAGTTCTGGGGGCAGCGCTGACTTCAGCAGTTCCCATTTCAGGAGTCTCAGCCTCTCCCGGCCCCATGCCCACCAGTACATCACACTGCAGACACTACCAGGGCACTCATCTCTCCTCCCTCACGATCTCCTGTTGTGCCTGGAGACCCCCAGCAGGACCTGACCCCACCTTTCCAGGCAGCTATCGATCGCCAAGCGCCTCACTGCCGTCAGCAGGAGCTGCTCTTCAAACGCCTTTGCCGTCGGCGCTGGGCTGGACATCGATCTGTCAGCACCGTTCATGTCCTCACTGCACCCCCTTCCCGGCAGAGCTCCGGCCGGGCTGCTCCCTGCCCGAGAGACTGCTCTTCCCAGTGCCTGTCCTGCTCACGGCCCCTCAGCCCCCTGTCCCGTGGCCCTGCTGCCAGCTGGTGCTGCCCTCCTGTCTCAGTTTCCCCACGGGCAGAGCGCAGGGCTCGGTGACCCTGCGGGCAGCACCACCTCAGCGCCCGGGCTGGGGGCAGCTCTGCCAGCTGCAGGGCACACCTGGATGGCCAAACCTGCTCTGAGCCAGGGCATAACAGGCTCGGTTTGTCCCCATGTCACCCTCGACATGCCCAGTAGGTGCCTCAGCTTGTCCTCTCGCCTCATCGGGACCTCACTCTGCCCCTCTGGGTCAGACCCCTCTGCTGCTGCCAGGGCACCCACGGGGGCACCCGCTCGGGCACAACCCCCCGTTGGCTTTCCCAGCTCGTCACGGTGCGAGGCGGAGGAGATGACATCCCTGCTCCTGCCAAGATAAACACGGCGCCTTCCAAACACGCAGGGCTTGGCAAGCCCACGCCTCGGCCATCGATCACCCAACCCGCCGTGCTCCAGCCCACGACAGCCCATCCGCGGAGAAGAGCAGGGGAGAAGCAGCAGGGGGTTTGGGGGGGGGTCAGCAAACCCCCCGCGCCTCTCCCGGCACTGCCAGCTGAAGGGTGGAGCATCCACATCCGTACCCTGCCTGGGGCTGGGGGCTCGCCCTGGGCTCCTCGTGCCCCCGGGGTGCTGGGCACTGTCAGGGGGTCGGTTCCCACTCCTTGGCACGCAGAGAGTGCCCGGGGCAGGGACAGCTCGTCCCTGGGGTGGCCGTGCCGAAGGGTGCCCTGCGGCTGCTGGCTTAGCCCCAGGCAGAAAGTTGGCCAGAGCCAGCTCCAGGCTCTTAGAATAATAAACCTCGCTCAGGCAAGCATTTGTCACTGGGCTGGAGCGGGAAAGGACCAGATATCCCAAACATCTGGGGGAGGGAGCGTGGGAGGCAGAGGGCAATCAGGGAGGTCCTGGAGGGGCCGGAGAGGGTCTGTCCTCTCCACAGTGTCCTGGGATGGTGGCAGCAGAGCGTGGCATCACCACGTCAGCCCTTCCAGAAGGCTCAATTCAGCCTGGAGGGGCAAATCCTGCTCCTCCCTCGCATCCCATCCCCTGCAGCGGTTCCTGAGCTGGGAGCTGCTCAGGTTTCCGTGCGAAGCTGGTGTTTCTGAGAGCTGTAGCGGGGGGGTACAGGCAGCTGGTGGGGACTGGGGGATGGAGGCTGTTCTCGTGGCATTACCAGGCTAAGCCAGACTGGAAGCGGAGCCTGTGGCACGGCTGTCTCCGTGCACCGGGGTGTACGGACCTCAGCAGCCACCCCGGGGGGAATCCCAGGGCCGCTGTGCCCTCCTGCCTCCTTTAGTGGCCCACATCTGCAGGGGAGATCTGCAGCGGGAGCTCTCCCGAGGGCTGGGCCACCCCCCAGCATTGCTTCCTACAGTGGGGCGGGAAGGGCAGAGGGCTGTGATGGGTCAGGGGAGGTCCAGACCCTCACCTCTCACCCCTCTGCCTCCCCTCCAGCCCTCGCACCATCCCTTCCCTGAAGTACAGCTCCTCTCTTCCCCCATCCCGCATCCACCATTCCCTGCAGCCCCCTGCCTGTACCCCCAGACCCTGCATCCCCTTGCCCTTCCCCAGCTCCCAGCTCTCCTGCGCTGCCCACAGGCTGGGTGCCCAGGGTGGTGCCAGGCTGCGGGCACCCTGGGGACCTGGGTGGCCACCCTCGCTGCCCAGCCGGCCCTGGGGGCACTGGCAGTACGGGGGTCACTCCTGGGAGTCAAACCTGCGGCGGGCAGCGAGGGGCAGATGCCGCTTCCTGCTGCTGCGGGACGAGGAGCGGGGCAGCAGAGGGTTAAGCAGCGTCTGGCGGCGGGAAGGGGACCGGGAGGAGGGGGGAGATGGAGGAGTTTGTTTAATAGCTGGAGACAAGCTATGCAGCTGTGCAGGTCGGACGGGCCCTGCAGCCCCCGGCCCCCGCCACCCCCTCCCCGGCCATGCCCGGGCAGGCAGGCAGCAGGCAGGAAGGCAATGCGGGCAGCAGGCAGGGCAGGAAGGCTGGCACGGGGCTGGCAGCTGGGGAGCATCAGCAGGGTTATAAAAAGCAGGAATGCTTCCCCCAGAGCAGGACACGGCAGGCGATGCCTGCCAGCCGGGCAGGGGATGGCAGCACCGCCCGGGAGGGGACACCGAGGGCACCCGGGGTGCTGGGGGACACTTTGGTGCTGGGGCACGACCCGAAGGGCTGAGCAGGTCCTCAGGTCCTTGCAGGCTCGCTGGGGTGCGTGGCAGTGGGCTGGTCCGAAGTCGGAGGGGCCACCAAATATGGTGCAGGCATCTCTGCCGCCAGCACTGCCCAGATCCCTCCCAGCACCGTCGGACTCCCTGGGAACACCCACCCTGGTGCCCGCTGGCATCCCCAGGCTGGGCAGGCGAGACGGGGACCCCTGGCCCCGAGGAGGAGGCGTGAGACGACAGGCAGGTGGGGGACAGATGGCCAGAGCACGAAGCTGGCACGGGCTGAGCCGAGGCATCCGAGAGCTGCCGGGGGGCCTCTGGCACTGCCACGCAGCAGGGCCAGGAAGGAGAGAGGACAGGCTGGGAATGGGGGGAATGGGCACAGAAACAGGGAGGAGGACAAGGATAGGGATGAGAATGGAAATTGGGACAGGAAAAGGAATGGGAACAGCATTGGGGATGGGAATGAGGACAGGAATTGTGGTGAGGACAGGAAAAGGGACAGAGCTGGGAATGAGGACAGGGATAGGGTTGGGAATGGGGACAGGAAAAGGGACAGAAACAAGAACAGGAACAGGTATAGGGATGAGAAGGGGGGGTGGGGATGGAGATAAAGATGGGGATAGGGATAGGAAATGGGACAGGAACCGGAACAAAGACAGGGATAGGGTGCTGGGTAGATGGCGAGTATCCACCCCAGGCCTGAGGAGGCAAAAAGCAGCTTGCAGGAGCTGGAACAGGCAGGCAGTCACCCTCAACCACGGCATGGATGCGGCCACGTCAGCATTTCCCATCCCTGGTGTTGGGGGAAGAGTTCCTAGAGAGGGGAAGGGTCCGAGGGTCAATGCACGAACAGAGGATGCAGTGACCCACCCCTCAGAGAGGCTTGGAAGTGTAAAGAAGCTGGGGGCCAATTAACCTCACTGGCTAATTAGGACAGGAAGCCACAGGCTTAAACTGCAGCAGGGGAGAAGGAAGTTACGGGAAGGCTGATTTACAGCTACGGGGACTTGGGAGAGTTAATGGCTCAGTTCTGGGTTAATGATACACCGGGAGGTCCAGGACCCTTTCCGTGCCAGCAAGCAATAGATCATGGGGATGAGAGGGGATAGTAGGGACCCAGTGGCTCCTTTGGAGGTCTCCAGGACACCCACACCTGTTCTGGGGGCCAGGTCTTGGGAGGGTAGTCTGGGGCAGGGCCGGGCACTCCCTCTCCTGCCTGGCATCACCCCAACGCAGCTTGAGGGAGCACCCGCAGCCCCCCCAGCGTCAGGCAGGTAGTGGAGGGGGGCTGAGAGCAGCCTCTGGCTGTGGCTGCCCCAGTTTAATTTGCTGCCAAATGTGTGTCACCACCCCCAGAACTGAAACCGGAGGCTGCACCAGAGCCCAGTGGCCCTGGAGTGCCTGGGGGGGCCGGGTGACCTGCCACCACCACAGCCCAATGTGCTGATGTGCCGGCACAGGGGACAAGGTGCCCCAAAGCATCACCCAGCTCACCAGCTGCCAGGAGAGAAAGTGAGACTGGAAATTCAGGACAGCCTTTGTGTTTGGACCAGATCACGAGAGACTGGGGCTCCGAGGGGAAAATAAAACCTCTCCTTAGAAATTCTTTTATCCCAGGGAGCTCCCGCGTATCGTGTTTCGGGCCATTTATTTGTGCTGCTGGCTGAGGCCATTGCTGCTGCCCTCCCGCACACAGAGCGGCTGGTGATGAGAATCCGGCGACAAACTCCTCATTTTTCAGAGGAAGACAGAGGAGATGTATGAGGGTGAAGGACGGCGCCAGCTTATTTCTGTGGAGCCATCCCTGGAAAAAGAAGAGGCAGCAGGGGGCAGATCACAGTGGGGCTGGGAGCAGACACCCCCTCTGCCCCCTTCTCAGTGCCTGGGTGACAAGGTGACCCTGCCTGGGTGGAAACCCTGCCCTGAGAACCTTCCCCTCTTCCTGTGGGGTAACTGGGGGAATGGAGGGACACTGGGACAGGGCAGGGGTCTGTGCTCAGGGGAGGGATTTTTCCAGCAGCAATGTCTGCTTGTAGGTGGCTACTGCTCTCCATTCCCTGGTCCTTGTGCCGGGATGCCTTGGCTCCCTCTGCCCTGCTCCTGTCCAGGGAGCCTGGCTCAGAGGAACACGATGGGTCTTAGATCAGGGCACCTTCCCCTCCACCACCCGTTGTTGTGGTTTTTTAGCATCCTTAACTCCTCATTACCCCATTTGGGAGCAGATTAGAAGGAGAGGCTGCAAATCCGTGGATGGAACCTCTGACGCCAAGGAGGAATGTCCTGTTGGGACTGGGGGGGGCATGGGGCCAAGCTCTGTGGTGCTTGCAGGGGGTTGTACATATATCTGGGTGTGGAAGCCCTGGCAGAGGCTGCCAGCTTGACAGAAACAGAGCAGAGGAACTGAAACACGTGCCTGGCATTTGGGGGAGTCCAAGGTGTCCCCTTCGGCCAGGAAGGACCAGAGCAGAGCCACGGAGCTCAGCTGCACAGCATCTGCCAGTGATTGCCCTGGGTGTGCAGTGGGGACGGTGCTGGGCAGGGATCACCCGGTGCAGGGGGAGAATGGTCCCAGGAAGGGATCCAGCAGATCCTGGAGCAGAGGGATGCCAGGGCACACGTACTGAGCTGGGATCATCCAGGTGCCGACAGGTCCCAGGGCAGCGGGATGCTGTTCAACCAGAGCGGGCAGGGGTCACCTGCATGCCGTGGGCTGAAGGCCGGGGGTCACCCGCGGGGGCAGCCGGGGTGGGGGCGGCAGAATGAGCAAGGTGGGGCCAGGGACGGCGCCCCACTCCCAGCATTTGGAGATGCCGTGTGTGGGAGACGGTTCCTCACCGGAGCCGGAGCTCTCACAAAGCCTCCGACTCGCCGGGGCTCGGCTACCCGCAGACCCCGCCGCCCCGGGCCGCCCTCCGCCGCGGCAGACAAAGGAGGGACGGCACTTATTTATCCGCCTCCTTCCCGGAGGGAAGGGACCGGCGGGAAGCTGGTGGGCTGCGGAGGTGCGGCGAGCCAGCGGCGGGCTGGCACGGCACGGCGGGGCACCGCCTGCATCCCGNGGGGCGGGGGCTGGTGCCGGCGGTGCGGTGCTGGGACCCCAGCCCCGAGCCGGCGGCGGCGGCGGGTGCTTTGGAGAGCCCCGCTCCCCGCCTCGCAGCGGGGTTGTACCGAGGTGGGGGGACCCTGCCGGTCCCCCTGCTCCCGGGAGCCGCGGCTGGGCGGGCGCGCCCCGGTCCCGCTCGGGGCGGGGGGACTGTCGCAGGGGACGGGTGCTGGCAGGGGAGCTCCCGGGGCATGGGGGTTGCGGCAGGGCTCGGCGGCCAGCGGGTGCCCGGGGAGGGGGTGCCGGGGGACACACACACGCCGAAGAACGCCCGGCACCCTGGAGCAGGCTGCCGGAGCCCGCCTCGGTGGGACGCCGAGCCCCGGCAGGACCCCGCGCCCCGGCGGGCTGGGGGTGCGCGGAGGACGCCCGGGCTGGGGGCGCAGGGGACAGCCGGCGCTCCCTGGGGACAGGCCAGGCGTACCAGAGCGCAAAGTTGTGCAAAGTTATTTCCCGGGTGCGCGGGGCCGCGGTGGACATTTAGCGTTATTATTTTATGTTATGGGTTTTTTCCCCCCCCTATTTTTCCCCCCTTCCCACTGATGGCATCGCGCGCCGTGGCCGGAGGTGGGCCAGGCTTCCCTCCCACTGCCTATCCTGCCGCTATTGCTTTTCCCTCCCAAAATGTTTCCTGCTCTCTCCCGAGGCCACGGGGAGCGGGCGTGCAGGCAGCCCTACCCCTGAGTCCTCCCGGGGTACTCCCGAGGCATGTCCTCAGCCCTCTTTGGGGGTTCGATCCCCAAAAGGAGCCCCTGTTCCAGACGAGAAAACCTTTCCCTAATTGCTTGGGCTCGGCGGCGCTGGGTTGACCAGCCCGGGGAAGGGGGGATAAAGCCGAGCGGGATTTTGATCTTCCTGCGGCAGCACAAGCATCGGCCAAACTTTAATTGCTAAAAAACCCCTCCAAGCCCAGACAGCCCGGGGGCTGGAGGGCAGGAATGTGGCCGCTCTCCCCTGGAGTTCTCAGTTTCCCCGGAGTGCAGATGACCCTGGAAATGGAGATTTCCTGGCCAAGGTGCACTCGAGCGGCCCGTTTCCCTTTTTGCTTCCTTGGAATTTGCCTTTCCCAGCCGGGTCTGGGTGCCCCCCACTCACCGCCGGCCCTTTCCCCTCTCCTCGCCCTGCGCTTGCTGCGCTCCCCTCCTCTCCCTCTTTTCCTTTGTTTGCCATCTCGCTCCCTGTCTCTGACGCGTACGCCGCTCCATCCAAATGCAATAGTAGGATTTGCCAGAATTATTTCCTAAAGCTGCCGGGGAGAGGGGGGAGGTTTGGATGGAGGGGGGTTATTTAACTGCAACCAACTGGAGTTTTGGCTGGTGGAGGAATTGGGGGTGCAGGCTGTCCCGGCCTGGCGCTGATGGGAAGGGCAGAGCCTGGGAATGGGTGGGAGAAGGGGAAGGCAGCCTGAAAAGGGACCGAACACCAGTACAATGGAGCAGAGCTGGGTGTGCTCAGGGGCAGAGGAGCAAACTGAAATATTTACTGACCCCAAAGGCAAGAAGGAGAAAAAAAATCCACAGCCCCAGGGAACGGCGGTGCCACCACACTCGGGGTCTTGCCCTGCGGCTGCTGGTGGCTGGTGACAGTGCTGCTGCCCTTGCCCTGCTCGGGGCTGGCGGTGTGGGTGCTGTGCACTGCAGGAGAGGCCAACCAGACCACCCGGGTGGGGTGCGGGATTGCCCCCCTTGCAGCTCAGCATCTCTTTCCGGGGTGACCCAAAGGATTCCCGGCCGTTTGTCCAGCTCCTTGCGTGTGCCTGTGCCCTGTGGGGCTGTGTGGTGGCAGCTGGCAGAGCCCCGGAGGGCACAGCTTCATGGGGGTGTCACGCTGGGGACTCCTATTCCCCCAGAACTGACCCCCTTTGGCCGGGCTGGCTGGACACTCCCCGCGTGCCTGAGCCCACCCGGCTACCGTGGCACAGTGCGTCCCACCCAGGCGCGCCGCTCCCTGGGGACATGAGGGGCTTCCCACCGCGGGCCTCCTCCCAAATCCTGCCCGAAGCACCCTGGAGACCCCCGGGAGGGTGCTGCCTCGGGAGAGGGGCCTGACCCAGGGGACGGTGCGTCCAGGAGGGGCAGTGGGGTGCGCAGGGGGCACTGCGCACCGTGCCGTGCCGGGGTGCGTGTGTGGCTTGCTGGAGGCAGCTTGGCGGACTCTGCTCAGTGCCGGAGCCCCAGGGAGTCCAGCTGCCTGGCACACAGGCAGGGCTTTTTTTTTTTTTCCCNTCTTGGAATAATGAAGTCCAGATTTCCTTCATGTTGGAAAGATTTGATCCCAGCTCTGCTTGCTGTGGCTTTGCTGGGGGCTGGGAGGAGAGGTGGGGAGGAGAGGGTTGGCAGTGGGACCCCTCTGGGTGCCAGGGCAGGGGGAGCCAGCCCAGTGGGGGGCTGGGGATGCTGCAGCCGAGGGGAGGTGTGAGGAGGGCTGGAGGGATGCTCCTCACCTGGCCAAGGCTCGCTGGCTGGGGTGGAGGAGGGTGCTGCAGCGGCTCTCGCCACGCTCGCCTCGCCCTGCATGCTTGGCTGGGCACCCAAGGAGGTGAGGCGGTGGCCCCCCGATTCGTGCCCCCCGCCCCCCAGTCTGCAGAGCGGAGTTCAGCCTCCCGGGGCTGCCTTCCAGTCCTCCCCAGAGGATGCTGCATGCCAGCGGGTGATGGAGAGCAGGATGTGGGGCTCCTACCCCTCGGGGGAATGGCGGGTGCAGCAAACTGACATCCCTCCCCACGTGTGCCCTCCTTGGCAGGCTCAGCTCCCCCAGGCTCCCCTCGATCTCGGCGCCCAGGCGCGTGCCCACCATGCCCGTGGTCGGTGTCCTCCTCTGGGCCACCCTGCTGACCCTGGGCTGGCGGGCTGCCCATCCCAAGGACCACGGCTTCGCTACCCCCAGGGTCCAGCTCTCCTTCAAAGGTAAGAGTCTGGTTGTTGGAGTGGGGGGCAGGGTGGGACCCCAAAATGGAGGAAACCACGGGCACCCCAGTACAGGCTCCTCCTCCTCGCTCGGGGGGCATCAGCAATCTGCACCCTCCGAAATCTCCATGGGGATCCATATTCAGGTGTGGCTGAGCTCCCAGTCTGCACCAGCATACGCAGTCTTGGGGGGCTGGTAGCCTGCCTAGTCCCCCCAGTACGCTTCCTGTTGTGGGTGGGTGGCTCCCTCCATCTGGCAGAGCTGGGTGCTGAGGTGCAGGAAGCCTCCCCGGCAGCACCCCGATTCCAGACAGCAGCTTGACGCCGCCCCGACCCCCCCAGCTGGTATTAACGCCTGGGAGCTGGCAAGGAGCCGGGAGAGGCAGGAGGGGAGGGTGCTGGGTGGGGGGAAGGGGCTTAACCCTTTCATATCAGGGCTGTTTAGCCCACCCAGCTACTCTCAGAGCTGTGGGGGGAACCCCTGGGTCAGCTTTGGGGTGCCCATTGGTGGAGGGGTTTGTCCTGAGCTCTTGTTTCGAGGTTGCTGAGCGGGGCAGGCTGGGGCTGATGAGGCAGGTCCGAGGTCTGCAAACCTTGAGGAGCGGAACAGAAATTGTCCCTGCTGGGTGCTCGCCTGCTTGGATGTGTGTCAGGAGGTGACAGACACGAGGAGTCTCATGTCTGCCTCCCCTTGGGGTCCGTGGGAGAGCTGGGGCCGTGCTGCCTGTGCCCCTCCTGTGCTGTCCCACCGTGGCTCTGCCCTCTGGTCACCTACTGAACCTGCGAGCCCACGGATGTGGGGGCAGAACTGATGGTGAGCACAGCAGAGCCAGGCAGGAGGGGCCAGGGGGCTGACAGCAAACACAGTGAAGCAGCAGCAGCAGCAGCCACGGGTGTTACAGGCTGGTCTTGACAGAAAAAATGGCTGGTATGAAGAGTCTGGGGACAAGTCCAGGCTGGAAAGCAGTGAGCAAGTTCCTCCCCAGAGGCAGGCGCCACTTTCCTCTCCAAACAGCGTTTTTGGAGGGTTTTGGGGGCTGCTGGGGCACTTCAGCTGCTGTAGGGATTCTTCCCCACCCTGGCTTAAAACACCTCTTCCTCACGGCTGTGGGGAGGGGAGGCTGCAGTGAAGTCCCAGCTGGACCTGGTGCCCACCGCCATGGTGTGCTCCAGGAGTGAGATTAATTCCCGATAAGCACGGTTAAGCTTGCTGTGCCACAGGTTAGGGGCTGGTTTGGGGTTGGTTTTTATTGGCCCCAGCTGGCTGGGGCAATGGTTCCTGGCTGTGCTCAGGATCTCCAGTCCTTCTCCCTCCTGTCTGAGGTGGTGTGGTGGGGCTCCCCCTGCCCTCTCTGCCTAGAGAGGGGATTTGTGGTGGAAGAAGGGCTGATTTGCACTGGCACATGGAGAAGAAATGCTTCCAAGAAATGGCTCCAAGCACATCGGAATTGGGAAGGGAAGGGGTGCTGCTCGCCTCTTTCCTGCCTGCACTCTGACAAGGGTGGCAGTGGTGGAGAATATTCCCAGGGTCCTCCTCGAGGGCCAGCTGGGGGCTGCACACCAAACTGCTGGTGAGCAGCTTCCTGAGCTGATAATCTGCCCACAGCCTCCCTGAAGCCACAGGACCCTGAGTGACAGGGACAGTGGCACTTTGTGGATGGTCCAGCCCCTTCTCTTGCCTGGAGAGGAAGGGATAATACCCAAAAGCCCAGCCCCAAATCCCCCAGTGCAGCTGCAGACAGTGGGGTTGGGTGTGATCCGTCTGGGCTGGGGGACACTGGTGTGATGAGCTGGGCTGGACTCTGCTGTCAGGGATGGCCATGGTGCCACAGGGGACCAGGTGCCCGTCTGTGCAGTCACAGCTGCTGGGGTTGGGCTGCTGGTCTCCACCACAGCATCCCTCTGGCTAAAGCGTCCCGGTGCCAGGGTGGGATCGAGGTGGCCTTGTGGCCAGGGTGCTGGGGAAGGAGCTGCCATGTCCCCAAGCGTGTCCCCCGGCGCCTTGCCTGGGCGGCCGCGCTGCCTGGAGCCCTGCCAGCTGCGGGAGCGTCTCTGGGTTTGTTTGCCTTTGCTCGTTATCGCGCGCCAGAGGTTTGTCACAGCTCCCCGGGGCCTGCGTCATCCTTTACGGAGCCCCGGCGTCTCTGAGTGCGTTAAAAAAAGGACATCCATAAAATACTGAAGTGATAGGAAAGGGCTGGGAACGGAGCTGTGCCCTGGTGCAGGGTGATGGGCCGGCCAGGGTCAGTCCTCCCCCCATCCCGTCACCCCTGTGGTCTCTTTACGTCTGTCCTCCTCTCAAGGCTTTCCTGTCCGTGTGTCGGCAGGAGGAAGGTGACCAGCATGGAAAGAACAGTGCTGGGAGCGGCTCCGGCACGGCTCCCTTTTGCCAACAGCTCTTCCCAGATCCCAGCCCAGTGCCGGCCAGAAATAGGGTGGATATTTTTAATCATCTCCGTGCTAACAATTCACTCGCTCCCCACGCTGCCATACACATCCTGCGGCCCCCTCTCCCCTGGGCCTTCCTCCGGGCCGGGGGCTCGGGCACCAGAGAGGCTGGCCCATTCCTCACGGGGATGCAGGAGGTGATGATGATGATGATGATGATGATAGTGATTAATCCCTCCATGTCCTGCTCCCTGTCCAGCGTGGGAAAAGTGTGCGGGAAGGAAGGGTGGGCTCTCGCCCCGCATCACAGCGGGAAGCCCTCGAGGTCAGGGCTCTCCATGGGGCTTCCAAACGGGAGCTGCTCCCCGCAGCGAGGGGAACAGCCGTGCTGGCACCTCTCGGAAAAGCTGTGGCTGAGGTCCAGCCGGGGGCAGCCCTGGCGGGGAGGGGCTGGGTGAGAGGCAGGGCAGTTCCTGCAGGGGAAAAAAACTACTTTAAAAAGAATGAATCAAGCATGGAGTCTCCTCTGGGCTCCACTGCCAGCCCCCTGCATGGCCTGCTCCGGCCTGCCTCGTGCCTCAGTTTCCCCTCCCACCCCGCTGGCATCTCTGCTGGTGGCCAGGGGATATCGGCACGCTTGATCCGGGCCAGGGGGTGGCAGATGGCTGGAGAGGAGCCCGGACAGGGGACCATGTCCCAGGGGCCGCCCAGGCGCCCTCCTAAGCTGCTGCAGCTGTGGGCACTGCTTGGCGACAGCAGGATGGGATAAACATAGGGAGGTACAGGGGATGGAAGCAGGGCCAAGGGCTTAGGGACAGCCAGTGCTGGGAACGTGCTGGGAGCACTGGCACTGTTGGTCCCCACCCTGGTGTGAGTGCCCCACGCTGCCCCTCAGATCCCAAAAAGGTCAGGGGGATGCCACAGTCCCCTCTCCCGTGCGCTGGGGGCGGGGACATGGGGCTGAACCCTGTGACCCCTAAGAGGATTTCCTTGGCTGGGACAGTGGGGGGCTGTGGCAGGGCCCCTCCACCCGCTGGGACCGGCTGCTGCTGGGGCTGAGCTCCCTGGCTCCGGCTGCGAAGCTCTATAAGCTCCTTAAACCCTCCCCCCCCCAAAAAACCCTGTGCGATTTCAGCCCCCCCAAGCCTATATCTAATAAGCTAGTTATCCCTCAAATTAACAATGCTCCTTATGGAACAGCGTGGCCCTTCCCGGGCTCCTGGCACGAGTGTTCTCCCCACTCTGGTGCAGCCGCAGTTTCCACCCGGCACCGTGCCCTCCCCTCAGGGCTGCGGAAGGAAATAATGTCCAAAAATCAAACAAAAAAGCCCAAAGAGCAGTGGGCTGGGGCACCGCAGCTCAGCACTCTTTTTTTGGGGTGATTAAAGTCCTACTTTCTGAAGCCAGGCTCTTTCCTGAAGGGGATTTCATGTTGATGGAGCATCCCCTGACCCAGCGAAGAGCCTGGTCACCACTGCGGAGTGATGCTCGATGGGAACAGGGTCCCCCCTGCCAGCGCTGCTGGATGTTGGGGCACATCCACCCACCAGCGCTTGGGGCGGGCTGGCCGGGGAATGAATCAGCGATTTCCGCTGAAAAAATGTGGGTTTTCTTTTTTTTTGTTTTGGCTTGCGCCCAACGGGCCGGGCTGCGATGGCTGCGGGAAGCACCCGGCCGGCACTTCTTTCATCCCGAGGGATTTGACCCGGGCGGCTGCAGCACCTGTCCCCTGCCGGCACGGGGCGATGCTCCAGGGAGGCTGGAGATGATCGGGGGTGGAAGGCAGCAAGCGGGAACAGGAGTCATTTCATCTCCCAAGCCCCTGCAAGGCAGCTTCGGTTTCCTCCCACCTGTGAATCGGTTAAATGGGAAAAGAGCTTGGCTGGGGGCCACGGAAACTCTCTTATTACATGTAATTAGCTTAATTACATCATAAATAACCCATCAAGGGGTAGCGGAGTGACGCTCAAACAAATAAGCAATTCTGCTTTCATCGGACGACCCACCCAGCTCTTTGATCAGCCCCAATAACAACAAATGCTTTAACCACGAGAGGGGACGCATCCAGCTCCCTATCCCTCTCCCAGCATTGCTCCCCATCCTGCCCCTCTGACGCGTACCCCAAAAGCTGCATCTCAAATTTCGAGTAGGGGAAAAAATGAGTAGGGAACATAATCAGAATTTGGGGCACGCTTCTAAATTTGTGGGATAAAACGCTGCAGGATGGAGATGGGATTTATCCCTGCTGTGCCAGGCTCCCTTGGGATCAGTGCTGGGCTTCTCCATCGGCATTTAAAGTGAATTCATTCTCCCCCATGCAAAGAAAGGGCTCCCGAAAGGCGCTGGCTCCGCCAGCCGAGGGGGGGTTGGGGGGGCGGGAGTGCGGTTATTGAATATAAACACGCCGTGTAATTTACATGCTAATTATGTTGAATGCGCTACAAGCCCATAATTAGAATCTAATTAGGTGAGAGCGCCTGTAATTGGTTTTGGGGAATGCAGTGATGGTGCACCTGGGGAGGTGACCCGCTTGGGTCGTAATGGCATTAACTCTTCGTGCTGGAGCGCTGGTGATGTTTGGGGGTGTCGGGGGAATTTGGGGGGCTGGGGTGGGGTGAGGAGTCCCTCGGGGTGCTCGGTTTATCGACAACCCCCAAAATCTCCCTTTTGCTTTGGTGTCCATGCCAGTGGGTGATAACTAGGGACCACTCACCCCTGCCCGATGGGGGCCAGTGGTGACAGCCAGCAAGGGTGGCACTGTGGACAGCTGCCGAAGCTGAGAATGCAGCCCGAAATTGCCATTGCAGGCGGAATTTGGCTTTGCAGAGCGTGCAGTCGGGCGGGGGTGCCGCGGGCAGAGCAGAGCATCGCGCCTTGTTGCCAGCCCTTGGGCTCCTGGCCGCCGGCATCACTCGAGGGCGCGGGGTAATTACAGCTCAACGCCCAAGGATACGGAACGATTGCGGGCAGGAGAGTCCCAGGGGGCTCGGCGGGGGCTCCGCGGAATGTTGTGAGGGGACGGTCCCCAGGGAGGCCACCCTGGCTGTGATGCCGAGCGGCTCCTGGCTCCGGTGCTCGGCAATTAAAATAGGATTAGGCTCCCGGCCAGCCGGGGAAGCTCTGCCGGTGCCGGGATTGGCAATGGCGATGCCGGAGGGAATATGCTCGTTGGGGCGCATCGGCTAATGAGCCGGCTTCTCCAGCCCGGCCGGGGCCCCTGCCCTGCTCCATCCCCAGGGACACCCCATGGCTGCCGGGGGAGGGTTTGGGGGCACGGTGACACTGGGGGATTAGGCAGTGCGAGGGAGGTTTGGGAGGTCAGAGGTTGTGGCAGGGTCTTGCCCGCCCCACCATCCCCTTTGGAGAGGGCGTTCCGGGGCAGCGGGTCCGTCACCGCCCTGCTTTGGGAGTGCCCCCTCTGATCGCTGGGCCGTGGGGGGCTGAATGGAGCCCCCGGCAGGGGGCCAAGGCCCTTTGTGCTACTGGTCCTGTCCCCTGCCAAGCCCTGGAGACGCCTATCCTAATGGATGTGGGATATTTGGGGCTGTCACTGACATGGAACCCTCCAGCACCAGTGTCCTGGAGCTCCAGGATCCCGGGGATGTTGGTGCTGGCGTCCCCAGGCTGGGCAGGGATGGCAGATGAGGGGCTGTCCTGGCATGGGGGCTCCTGTCCAGCTGAATTGCCATCCCTGTCTGTGCCTGCTCCAGGTGTCTCTGTCCTCAGTGGAAAGCCTGGGCATGCGGTTCCATCACTGGCAGCTGGGGACGAGCTCTTCTGCTGTGCCTGTGCCACCACTGCCAGAGCCACCCTGCCCTCTCCTGGCTCCCGAGCTCGGTCCCCACCGACACCAGCGTGGCACTGAGGGAAGCCCCAGCGCACACACACTCTCACAGGGTGTGGGCCCGCGGGGCAGCTTCAGGACATGGGACAGGCAGGGAGCAGACCCAATGTGCCACGGCACAGGTGGGGACTGCTGCGGGACAGGCTGGGGACGCCATGGGTGGCATGTGAGCCAGCACCAGCAACAGGGAGCATCTGGAGCCCAGATGGGCCAGGCAGGAGGAGGAGCCTGCCGTGGGTGGGTGGGTGAGCGGCCCCCTGGCCCCCATCCATGGCACTGTTCCACTGCACCTCTGCCGTGGCCTGCAGCCCGAACTCCAGCCCCTCCATATGCCCACAGTGCTCGTCCTGTCCGTGCAGCCCTGGCAGAGGGGCAGGCCCCAGGCCGGGGGAGGTTCCTGTCACATCCCATGACGCCGTTTCCCGCTCCCACGGTTCCCACGCTGTGTGTGAGCGAACGCTGGCCTCGCTGCCACGGCTGAGCGGCTCCAGCAGCTGTGCCGATGCCCCACTGCAGCACCGGGGAGCACCGCTGCCAGCTGGGGAACACAGGGGGTGCCCTGGATGGGGAAGGGACCCTGGGGGCACCTGTGGGACATTCCAGTCCCTGGTGTGGCCGGGAGGTCAAGGAGATCTGCAGGCACTTGGCCTCCTGCTGGGAATGGCAGCTGGCTGCTGGAGCCCTGCCCGGTGCTGCCTGGAAGCCGGTGTGGTGCTTCCTGACACTGACCTGCGGGACCCTGCTCCGCCCCTCCCCGGGAAGGGGGGTCCCCAGAGCTGCTCCCAGTGCCTGCACAGGGCACCCCTCTGCACGGAAGGACAAACTCCACAGGCTGAGGGTGCTCTTTGGATCAGTGTATCGTGGGTGTAGCATCCAAAGAGGATGACAACTCCAAAGAGTGTGGCATCTGGGGCAGATGGCATCCCATAAGGGTGACATCCAATGGTTGAGGGTGGCATCTGATGGTTTTTTGTGGCATCCAAAGAGGGTGACACCTTTTAAAAGAGTGGCATCTCCAAAGGAGTTGGCTTCAGAGGCAGATGGCATCACATGAAGGTGGCATCCAATGGCTGTTGGTGGCACCCTAAGAGAGCAGCACCTTCGAAAGGAAGCATATGGGGAAGATGACGTCCCATGGGGATGGCATCTGATGGCTTGGAGTGGCATCCGAAGGGGTGGCATCCAGGGCAGATGTCATCCCATGGAGGTGGCATCTGATATTTGGGGGTGGTATGCAAAGGGGGTGACACCTCCAAGGGGAGTGGCACCTCCAAAGAGTGGCATCTCCGAAGAGGTGGCCTCCAGGGCAGATTGTATCCTGTTGGGGCAGGGTGCTCTGTCTTACTCATGCCCTGGCCCCTGCCACGTGGTTCTTGGCACCGGCCCACATCATCTGCAGCACTTCTGCCTTCCATCTGGCTGCCTCATTGCACTTGTGAATATTCATGACCCTCATTATCCTCTTTCACTCCTTGCTCCCACACTTAGGCTAAAAATAACTTTCCAAGGGGGGATGGGGTGTGCGGGGTGGGAAGCTCATCCCCTCCCCTGGAGCTGATTCCTTGGGGTCCCAGCTTCCCCATCCTAGGAGCCAGAGGCTTGGCTGGAACATGGGGTCACCGTGCAGGAGAGGGATGATGCTGGAGATTTTGGGAGCTGTGCTCTCTGGGCTGGGGTGGCAGAGAGCCCCTGCCTCCTGCCCCATCTCAATGGCAACCTCCACTCCCTGCTGTGGGGTGCTGGATCTCCTGAGCCCAGGTCCTGATGATTTCTCTCCTGGCCACTCTTGGTTGTCCCAACTGGCCACGAGCATCTCTGTCATTGTCCCACGTCCTGCATAGAGGTGGCAGTATCATGGTGCTCATGGAGTGCAAAGTGGGGCACTAAGGGACTGGAAAGGCGGTGGGCACCTCTTCTCGTGGGGTGTCCTCCAGCTGGGCCCTGTCTTCCCTCAGGGATGACCCTGGGGAAGACGGGGGTCCCTGGGGTACTGACCCTTTCCCCTTTCCCCCTGTAGAGCTGAAGGCGACAGGCACGGCACACTTCTTCAACTTCCTCCTCAACTCCAGTGACTACCGCATCCTGCTGAAGGATGAGGACCACGACCGCATGTACGTGGGCAGCAAGGACTACGTCCTCTCGCTGGACCTCCACGACATCAACCGCGAGCCCCTCATCGTAAGCTGCCAGCACAGGGCGGTGGGGAGCAGGTGGAAGGGGGTAATTGGGCACTTTGGGGGCCTTTTGGATGCCAAGGCAAGAGCTCGATGGGTGTAACTGGTGCTGGTGGGGCAGTGGTGGGGCCAGGTGGGAGTCCTGGTCTCCCCTGGGTTGATGTTCCCACAGATCCATTGGCCCGCGTCCCAGCAGAGGATCGAGGAGTGCATCCTGTCAGGCAAGAACAGCAATGTGAGTAGCCACCATGAACCCCTTTCTGGCAGTGGAGTGGAGCTGGTGGCTGGCACTGGAGGGGGGTTCATGTCCCTGTGTCCTAGCCTGGAAAAGCCATCCCCCAGCAAGTACAGCCATGTCGAGATGGGGTGGTGCTCCAGGGTGTCACAGTGTCCTGTCACCCATTCTGTTCCAGCCAGGCCAGTCCTGGAGAGCTTCCTGGGCAAGTAGGAGGCCAAGCTCCCCATGCTGCTTCCTCTTACTAGCCAGGCCTAGGACCTCCAGCTTGCCAGCTCGTGGCCCATGCCAGCCCCTGCTCCGTGCTGTCCAATGACCCATTCCATCCCATGCCCACACTGACATGGCCCCGCCACAATCTCCAGCCCCCACACTTGGGCTGACACGTTCTCCTCTGCTTGCCAGGGGGAGTGCGGCAACTTCATCCGCCTGATCCAGCCCTGGAACCGGACACACCTCTACGTGTGCGGCACTGGCGCCTACAACCCCATCTGTGCCTTCGTCAACCGCGGGCGCAAAGCCCAGGTGAGGGGCGGGAGGGATGGGGGTGCTGAGCTGGTGCCTGGCTGATGTGGGGACTGCGGTGGGGTGGGTGCTTCGCTCGGCTCTGCTGGCTGGTGGGGGAGGTTGGGGGGCTGAGGGTCGGGGCGAGGGCAGCCTGGGGGTGACCGTGGCTAATGGTGTTGTGCTGCTGTGCGGGGCCAAGCCATCTCCACAGAGCAAGGACTGTTCTTCGTGCTGGAACTTGGCTGTACTCTGATGGCAGCTTCCACACAACGTGCCCTCCCACCCTGCTGGCTGCAGCCACTGCTGGATCTCCGCTGGGACAAGGGACCTGTCAACCCAGCTTCCCACTTGCTGCCAGGCTGCCGAGCCCCTCACCGTGGATTCCAAGGATGCCTGGCACCATGCCAGCAGTGGTGCCACACAGGGAGAACCCTGCAGGGATTGTGCCAGCACGTGTGGCTGTGTCAGGAACACCCATGGATGGGTGTCACCCAGCGCCAAGGACCACAACGTGCAGTGAGAGGGTGGCATCGAAGCTGCATGCCACCAGGCAGGATGTGTGGCAGACAGAGAAGCATTTTCAAGACTGCCCTGGGAGGGAGCCAGTCTCTGCAAGTAGCAGCATGAGTATCCCAGGGTCCCAAGCTCTGTGAAGTGTCTGTGCCCTCCACGCTGGGGTGACAGGTCCCAGGCTGTGTCTTCTCCTGAGGCTGGAGAGAGAGCCACCAGCCCAAACTGAGGGAGGATCACGTCGCTGGATATAAAGGACAGGCGTCTGCCTCAGAACCCCCAAGCCTGGCACGGGCACTGAGAGAGGTGGATGTTGCTCAGACCATTCCAAATTGGGATTGGACAGGGACTGGACTGGGGATTGGCAGCATATGAGGAGGACCAAGGGTGCTAGTCCAGTTGAGGACAGCACTAGTTGTCCAGCAGAGCCAGTGGCAGTGTAGAAGTGTTCCAGTGACCCGATGGTGCTAATAGCTTTGCTGCTGAGGCATTGCTCATTGGCATAGAAGGAACAAGGTGCCATTTTTGAGCCCCCAGGTGTGAGCCCAGCCTGGCTGGCTGTGGGCAGCCATCTCTCCACTCTCTCCTACCCCATGCTAGGGCACCCCAGTTCTGTGAGAGAGAGCAGAATCCATCCTGGAAAAGCTCCTGCTGGAGGCCAGCCCAGCCTGGAGCATCAAGGAACCCAGGGGGACAGCAGAGCTGCTGCTCAATGGGCATCCCTCACCCCAGCTCTCAGGGTCCCCTGCTCACCCCTGCCCTGGGGGTCCTTCCCCTGCCGGCGCTAACTCTCTGCCCTGCTCCTTTTCCCCAGGGGTTTCCGCCGAGCCAGCCGGGAGGCCGGGAA
Organism: Dicrurus megarhynchus; assembly: GCA_013399195.1. Classification (NCBI taxonomy): domain Eukaryota; kingdom Metazoa; phylum Chordata; class Aves; order Passeriformes; family Dicruridae; genus Dicrurus; species Dicrurus megarhynchus. Next base: position 368,032 of record VXAD01008598.1, read on the forward strand.
AGCAGATCCACCGACAGCCCCCTCAGCCCGAGACCAGCACAGAGCAAGGTGGGAACCAGTGTGGGAGCCCGCCGCAGCCGTGCCCACCTCTCCCCAGGGGCACGCCAGAGCCGCGGGCTCCTTCGTCCCACTGGCATGCTTCCGAGCCCCGGGCCGGGCGCCCCGTGCCGTGGGCAGCCCCGCCATCCCCTTCCCTCTCAGCACAGCAGCTCCCGGCCACCAGCCTGGCGTCGGCTTTCCTTCTCTCACTAACTCCTTCCTCCTGGTCCGTGTAGGATCCCCCCCATGGGGGACACTGTCAGGGATGGTGGCTCTCCACCCACCGCTGACTTTGCCTGACTCCAGACTTGCTGTGTCCCTCGGAAGTGACACAAGGAAGTGATCATGTGTCAGCAGAGCCACAGGGCTGGGGATGATTCAGGGGAGGATGCCGAAGTGATGTGCAAGAAGGTGTTTGGGTAGGGCCCACAGAAACATTACTGAGCAGCTGCTTCGCCTTGCCCCAAGAGGGACTTGTGTCATCCTGGCAGGCAAGTGCCCTCAGGGAGGTGACAGCATCCCCAGCTTCTGGGAACACCCCAGTGTGCAGCCCACCCTGACAGTGTCACCCCCAAGCCTCTCCCCTCCGGACTAACATGGGTCAATGCATGGGCTGGGGAGCATGGGCGACATGGGCACCCCGGTGCAGCCTGGGGCTCCCCCAGCCCCTTGGGTGGTCGGGGGCAAAGGGTGATGCTTGGCAGTAAGCGTCTCCCCGACTGCAGGCAGCTCCTGCTGCCAATTCCCCAGTGCCAGCTGGGAAAATGCTGTTGTCATTTTAGCCCCCTCGGGTCACCCCAGTTCCTCTCCCCCTGCTGGGGAGAGAGTGTGTGTCCTAGCAGGAGCTCCCTGGGGGCTGCCAGTGCGTGCTTCCTGGCAGCTCCAGTGCGTTTCAAGGTGCGTTAGCCCATCAGCAGTGCCAGCACAACAGTGGCTTCCATGTTGCTCGACCAGGAGGCTGAGATGGTGCAGCCAGTGCCAGGGCTATGCTGGAGAGAGAGAGCTTGTCCACGTGAGGCGTTTGCCCACCTCAGGAGCAGGGCCAGCACTGGGCAGGGGCGTTTGTGATGGTGATGGTGGCACAGACTGCGCGGCGCAATGATGCAGGTGGTGAAACATGGCTGTGCCCATCTCTGGGCCTGCGTGCTCCAGGAGGAGCTGGTGTGAGCAAACTCTCCAGTGTAAGATGCCCACGGTGAGATCCCAGCCCCTCCATCCCCTCCTGTTCTTCCCAGAGCCGGGGCTCTGCCAGGACCCTGCTGGCCTCTCATTGGAGGGTGGCTGTAACCATGTCCATCATCCATGTGCCAAAGCCACGGCACAGGGCCAGTGGGCATCTGCCCAATTTGGTTGCTTAAGGTCCCCCCCATGCCCAGCCTCCCCATGGATGCTCCTGTCTCAGCTGAAGGTGGTCCCTATGCCAGGGTGAGGGGTGATCTGGCTGGGCCAGCCTGTCCCTGTGTCCCTGTGTCCTCTGCACTGGCAGAGGATTTTGAGTGTGTCTCCAGAGGCAGTGTGGGTTTCACTCCTGGCTGGGAATGTGTGATGGTGCCAGGGATGGCCACGGGGAAGGCAGAAGTGACAGTGGGGAGGCATCCCATGGAGCAGACACAGCATCTCACCATGTGAAGAAAAGCACTGGAAATGGCCCCTGGCAAGAGAAGTGCAGTGGGTCCAGCAGCCGAGCTGTGCCAAGCTGTGCCAAGCTGTGCCGAGCTGTGCTGCAGGCCAAACCCTGCCTGCTGAAGCTGCTGGAACTGTGACCTTGCTGGGCAAGCGGCGATGTGCAGCACAGCCAGCTGGAGTAAGGAGGCAGTCAGAGGGGGATGTTGTCCCAGACGTGGGGGATGGATGCCCCACTTCAGCCTGGTGGCTCAGCCAAGTCTCCAAGTGGTGGAGGGCATGGAGAAGCACCCAGCATTTTCGGAGGAGTCGCTCACAGGAGCTTCAGCTTCTCAGGAGACCTGCAGACCCCTTGTGTGGTCCATCCGCATCCATCCTCACTCTGCTGTGCGCCATCCTGGAGCAGGCTGCCTCTCCTGGTGGGCTTTGGGAGCTGTCACAGGAATGGAGGGGTGAAAGTCTAACCAGCTGCTCTATTTGCTTCCTTCTCCAGGATTATATCTTCTACCTGGAGCCAGACAAGCTGGAGTCGGGCAAGGGGAAGTGTTCCTACGACCCCAAAGTAGACACCGTCTCTGCATTAATAAGTGAGTCCTGTGGCTCCCTGGTGCCAGTGCTTCCTGCTCTGGGCAGAGGGAATATGCAGGTGGGATGGAACAGCTGCTCCCACCAGGAGCAGGGTTCCTGCTCTGCTTCCCCTGCCTGCTCCAGCTGGCCAGGTGTGTGGCCCAGCTGAGGTGGGGATTGTGGTTACAGACCAGTGCCAACCTCCAGAACCCTCTGGAATGGTCACAGCCAGTGGCTCTGGGTTGCCTGGTGGCTACCGGCCAGGTCTGGGGCTGGCAGTTGAAGAAAGTGGGAGGATGGGATGAGGTGGGAATTCCTGGTTGACCTCTGCCCTCTCCAGATGAAGAGCTTTATGCTGGCGTCTACATCGACTTCATGGGCACGGACGCAGCCATCTTCCGCACCATGGGCAAGCAGACGGCCATGAGGACAGACCAGTACAACTCCCGCTGGCTCAACGGTGAGTTCAGGCAGAGTGCCCTGGGGACCCCATGGCTCCAGCCCTAGAGATGAGACCTGTCATGTGGTACTGCATCCTTGTGCCAGGACAGAGACAGCAGCCAGCATGGGCAGGTGGATGGGTGGATGGATGGAGGGATGCACAAAAGATGTATTGGTGGATGATGGATGGATGGATGGATGGATGGGTGGGTGGATGGATGGATGATGGATGGATGGATGATGGATGGGTGGGTGGATGGATGGATAAATTGATGATGGATGGATGGATGGATGGATGGATGGATGGATGTGCAGGCACAAGAGCAGGGATAGCTGTGTGGGGCAGTGACAGACGTGCCTGGAGCTTTGCTGGGCAGTGGGAGAAGACAGCTGGTGAGAGATGGGGCTGGCTCTGCTGGTGTCTGTGCATGGGTTTCTGCAGTGCCGAGATGTCAACCGTGTCGCCTGCAGTCGGTGACCCCGAACGTTCATCCTGCCCCGCTCGGAGCACCCCTGCCTGCGGGGCAGCAGCTGAGTAAACAGAGCAGAGCAGATGGGATGATCCTGCCGGGCCGGGGAGCCAGCGGGGTGGTAACCCGAAGAGGGGGAGCTGTCAGCACAGGCTGGGCACCGGCTGATGGATGGCAGGGAGAAGCTTCCTGAGAAGCTTCCATACTGTGTGCTTCCTTCCTGGGGGGAAGACTGGTTCCCACCACCTTGCTCATAGAGCTGATGCATCCCTTCAACCTATGGACCTCAGGGATGCTCCCAGGGACCTGAGGGATGCTTCAAGCCTCTCCCGGTGCACTAGGGATCACAAGAGACACCCAGTTCCTCAGATGCAGCTCTCGCCCTGTGCTTTTCCAGGAGTGGGGTGATGCTGCAGCAGAGGGGGGCTCAGCATCCTGCTGTGGCACGGAGCAGGGGTGCCGCTGGGCTGATGGTGCCATGCTGTGCTGTGCCATTCCAGACCCAGCCTTCGTCCGTGCCCAGCTCATCCCTGACAGCAGCGAGAGGAATGATGACAAGCTCTACTTCTTCTTCCGAGAGAAGTCAGCTGATGCCCCACTGAGTCCTGGGGTCTATTCGCGCATCGGGCGCATCTGCCTGGTGGGTGTGGCAGAGGACAGGCAGGGGAGCAGGCAGGGGGACAGGCAGGGCTGAGCACCGGGGTCTCACTGTTGCAGAATGACGATGGGGGCCACTGCTGCCTTGTGAACAAGTGGAGCACCTTCCTGAAGGCCCGGCTCGTCTGCTCTGTGCCGGGACCGGACGGAATTGAAACGCACTTCGATGAGCTCCGTGAGTGTGCAAGGAGAGGGGTGGGAGCCTTCTCTGCCCCTGCAGGCTTGGGGGGCACCCTGGGCAGAGCTGGGGACCCCCTTGCTGCCCCCTGCCTCTTGCTCTTCCATGGGTAACTGCTCTTGCTGTACCCTCGTGTCCCTGCCCACCTTCCCTATGGTGACACCTCCATCTTTCTGTCCCAAGAGGACGTCTTCATCCAGCAGACTCAGGACACCAAGAACCCTGTCATCTACGCTGTGTTCTCCGCTTCGGGGTGAGTGCTGACCCTCCTGGCACGGTGCAGCAGGGGAGGGGGTCCCAGCTGGGTGGGTGTCCCAGCAATGCCATGACAAAGGGTGGCAGCAGGTCCTTCCCCCCAGGTCGGTCTTCAAGGGCTCTGCTGTGTGTGTCTACTCGATGGCTGACATCCGCATGGTCTTCAACGGGCCCTTTGCCCACAAGGAGGGACCCAACTACCAGTGGATGCCCTACACAGGGAAAATGCCCTACCCCCGTCCGGGCACTGTAAGTACTCCCCAGGCACCACGGGGAGGGGAGCCAGTGCCTACCAGGCAGCCAGCACCCTCAGAGCTGTGCTTGGGCACCGACTCACCGAGCACTGGTGACGTTTGTGCCACAGTGCCCTGGGGGGACCTTCACCCCATCCATGAAGTCGACCAAGGACTACCCCGACGAAGTGATCAACTTCATGCGCGCGCACCCGCTGATGTACCATGCCGTGTACCCTACGCACCGCCAGCCGCTGGTGGTGCGCACCAACGTCAACTACCGCTTCACCACCGTGGCCGTGGACCAGGTGGACGCGGCAGACGGGCGCTATGAGGTGCTTTTCCTGGGCACAGGTACCCACGCCGCGCACCGCGGGGAACGCAGCATGCTCCGGCGCGGCCCCGGAGGGCGCGGGCACCACCAGGGCTGGCCAGAGCACGGTGCCCTCCACCGCTAGAGCGGGGTGAGGGGCTGAGACTGCCCCCCCTGAGATCCCCGCCCCTCCTCAAGGCTCCAGACTGTGCTTTCCCTATCCCGATGCCATCCCACAGACCTTGCTGTCCTGCCTGGTCCTTCTCTTAGCTCAGCTCCTATCCCTGAAGCCAGCAATCCGGCATGATACTTCCCATCCTAGGGATTCTACTATCCAGCCTGGTCCTCCCCCTGTCCTGGTGCCTCTCCCAGGGGCCTCATCATCCAGCCTCATCCTTTCCTGACCATAGCACCCATCCTGTGTGCTTCCTGTTGCCCATGCTAAGCCCGTCATCATCCAGCCTTGTGCCTTTCCTGCCCAGTTGCCCATCCTAGAGGCACTGACATCCAGCCCTGTCCTTCCCAGACCTCAGTGCCCATCCTGGGGGCACTATCATCCAGGCCAGTGCTTCCCCTACTCTTAATGTGCATCTCAGAGCCCCCATAATCCATCCTGGTCCTTCTCTTGCCTTGTTGCCTGTCCCCATGCTGCCCCAGGTGGTGGCAGTCTCTAGGCACAGGTGGTGACCTGAGCTGGCACAGTGCACCCCTGAGCTGGCACACAGCTACCTGCCACAGCAGGAGAGAGATGGGGATGGGCTTTGAGGATCCTTCCTCCCCACAGCCCCAGCAGGGACCCCCTTCCCAGGCAGGGAGGCCACGGTGCCCAGGGGTAGCACTGAGCACCTGGGCACTATGGTGTCTTGCAGATCGGGGCACCGTGCAGAAAGTCATCGTGCTTCCCCGGGATGACATGGAGACAGAGGAGCTCATGCTGGAGGAGATTGAAGTGTTCAAGGTGAGGGCTGGCATGTCCTCCACTCTGCTGAGTGTTCTTGACCCAGCCAACCAGCCCCTTGGGACACCAGCCAGCCCCTTGAGATACTAGTCACTCCCTGGGATACCAGCCAGCCCCTTGGGACAACAGCCACCTCTTGGCCAGCTCTGGAGGGACTCCAGGGATTGGTCCTCCTGCCTGCTGCCCACTCACATCTTCCCCTGCCTGCTCTGCCTGCTCCAGCTGCCTGCGGGGGGTCTGGGGTGCCCACCCCAGGGCTGTAGTGTCAGTCCAAGCAATCACCCCTCCATCTTCTTCATTCCTGCTCTCATCCAGGTGCCAGCACCCATCAAGACGATGACCATCTCCTCCAAGAGGGTGAGTCAGAGCACATGGCAGGGGGCTGGGTGGGCAGATCCCATCACGGGCCCAGCTGTGGCATTGCCCAGCATCACCACAGCACCGGAATAGGAGGCACGCAGCGGTCCTAGTGCAGTGGGGATGAGGTAGCATCTCACTCTGTCCTCTTTGTCCCCAACAGCAACAGCTGTATGTGTCCTCGGCTGTAGGCGTGACCCACCTGGCCCTGCACCGCTGTGACGTGTACGGGGAAGCCTGTGCCGACTGCTGCCTGGCCCGGGATCCGTACTGTGCCTGGGATGGCAGCGCCTGCACCCGCTACTCCGCCTCCTCCAAGAGGTACGGGGGGGCCAGGGAGAGGGTCAGGGAGTGACCCCCCCAGCCCCAGGCTCCCCCTCTCACCTCCCACTTCCCCACAGGCGGAGCCGGCGGCAGGACGTCCGGCATGGCAACCCCACCCGGCAGTGCCGCGGCTACAACTCCAACGGTGAGTGGGGTCTGGGGCAAGGCCCTGCAGTGTGGGGCAGCTGGGAGGGGAGGCTGAGGGCACCGGGCGGGAGGTGGGGACACGGGGATTCCCTGGTGGGTTGACGGTTTTGTGGATGGATGTATGGGAAGATACGTGGGTGAATGGGTGGGTGAGTGGATGAGTGGATGGACTGGGGAGGAAGATGAACATAGATGAGGATGGTACATTGGGGATGAGAACAAGCACAGATGAATGGATCAGTTCATGGATGGGTGGATGGATACATTGGGGAGTAGGATGAACATGGGTGGATAGATGGATACACTGGAGATGGAATATGGATGGACAGATGGATGTGTTGGGGAGGAGATTGAACAGATTTGGATGGATGGATGGACGGACGGATGGACGGACAGCCACCCTTGGAGACAGGGTGGGCAGGGGAGCAGTGCAGTGGGGTGGGGGTGACCTGGCTGCCCACGGCCCCCTTGCAGCCAACAAGAACATGGTGGAGGCCGTGCAGTACGGGGTGGAGGGCAGCACAGCGTTCCTGGAGTGCCAGCCCCGCTCGCCCCAGGCCAGCGTCAAGTGGCTGCTGCAGAAGGACAACAGCGACCGGCGGAAAGAGGTAGGGCAGGGCAGTGCCGCGGGGGTGCCGGGGGTGCCGGGCGCCAGCTGGCTGAGCCGTGCCCCCTCTCGCCCCCAGCTGCGGGTGGAGGGCCGGGTGTTGCGCACGGAGCAGGGCTTGCTGCTGCGCGCCCTCCAGCTCAGCGACAGCGGCCTCTACTCCTGCACTGCCACCGAGAACAACTTCAAGCACACGGTGACCAAGGTGCAGCTCCGCGTCCTCAGCAGCCGCGCCGTCCACGCCGTGCTGGTGCAGGCAGAGACCCCCCCTGGCCTGCCGGGTGCCCCCACTCCCCGCTACCAGGACCTGCTGCAGCTCCTCAGCCAGCCCGAAATGGGACTCCTGGACCAGTACTGCCAGGGCTACTGGCGGCACACGGCCGCCAGCCCCCCGCAGCCGCTGGCTGGCCTCAAAGCCAAGGAGCAGCAGGACCAGAAGAAGCCTCGAAACCGCCGGAATCACCAGCCAGAGACCTATGGGCATACATGAAACCATCATCAGGGACTTTGCTAGCACAGTGGTCTATTTTTCCCCCCTTTTAATATTAAAAATATCTATAAATAAATAAATATATATATATATATACACACATCCACGCACACACACACACGCAGACACGCGCGCTCCCCCCTCCCACGGGAGGTGGTATTTATTTGTAGGTTGTACATAGTCAACCTGGGGTGGTGCTACCCCCACCTCCCACCCCCAAGGAGGAGCAGGGACCCCCGAGGTGGCTTCAGCCACCATCGCTGTCTTCCCCCCTGCCAAGGACCCCCCAGATCCTGTTGTGCAGGGAGCACGGGTCACCACAGCCACTGTCCCCACAGCTGGGGCTTGGCACCGTGCTGGGGGATGGAGGTGCTGGTGTGGGAGGGGGTGATGCCCTGGGGAGGGCAGGGGAGGGGAGACAGGGAGGGGAGGCAGCACCAGGCGAGGTCTGCCCACTGCAAGCTGGGCGTGGCCATCATAGCTTTGTGCCTCAGTTTCCCCACAGGGTTACAGCGCTTTCTGTGGGGAAGCTGTAGACCACCAGGCAAGCTGAGGAGGAGGGGGCTGTGGGCGAGGGTACGTGGCTCTGTCTCCTCCCTGGGGGCTTGGCGGGGGAGAGATGGGACCTTAAGGTAGGACCAAGGTGTTCAGGCAACACTGGGGGCTTGGCCTCGGGGTGTTTGGGTGGAGAAGGGAAGGAGAAGGGGCCGTGCTGGTGTGAAACCTCGAGCAGCTGCTGGTGCTTGGTGACAGTGGCACCCAGGGGTGTTTGGGGCACCCAGCCCATCAGCCACCCCCTCGGTGGGTGTGGGGGGTTGTAAATAGTGTACATGGGAAACACAGGGGTGAGCAGGGCTGAGTAAGTGCTCCCTGCTGCAGCTGGGGGCACTCCCAAATAAACACTGGCTTTGGGACAGACGCGGGCGCCTGCGTGTGCTCTGTAGGGGACGGACCTGGCCCCCACCACGTAATGCCCTGAGCCCTGCCAGGGCACACAGGGCTGCCCCTGGGGGAGCACCGGGTCACTGGTGCTGGGGGGCAGGACAGGGGCTACGGGGAGGTGGCAGTAGTGGGTGGTACTGCTGGGTGTTGGGGTTCGCTGTGCTGGGCTGGTGGCTGGCTGCCAGTGCTGGGTGTTGCTGAAGGCTCTGGGAACGCTCAGAGTCAGTACTGGGGGCACGGGAAAGCACTGGGGGTGCTGGGGAAAGTACTGGAGCAGTAGGATATGGTACTGGGAGCATGGAGCAGGGAAAGACTTTACAGAGGGCACTGAGGGGGTAGTGGATGACATTGGGAGCACTTTGGTTGATAAGGGGGTGGTACCAAGCTCCTCTGAGTAGTTCCAGGAGGCACTGGGGTCAGTGCTGAAAGGCCCTGGTCTGTACCGGGAGCACTGGGCTGTACCGGGAGCACTGGTCTGTACTGGGAGCACTGGTCTATACCGGGAGGACTGGTCTGTACCGGGAGCACTGGTCTGTACTGGGAGCACTGGTCTGTACTGGGAGGACTGGTCTGTACCGGGAGGACTGGTCTATACTGGGAGCACTGGGCTGTACTGGGAGGACTGGGCTGTACTGGGAGGACTGGTCTGTACTGGGAGGACTGGGCTGTACCGGGCGCTGCGCTGGGCGCTTCCCCCCTCTGGCGGCCGAGCGAGGCGCTGCAGGAGAGCCGCGGCGAGGGGATGGGGAGCGCTGGGGACAGATGGGGGGACACAGCGGAACTGGGCTCTACTGGGGTCACTGGGGGAGTCCTGGCAAGGCCTGGGGGTCACTGCGGTGTTCCTGGGGATACTCAGTTTTGCTGGGGTGGCCACGATGGCAAGGGGGGGCACTGGGGGCATAAGAAGGGGCACTGGGAAGGCACACTGGGACCCAGAGACACTGTGGGGGACTCGCTGCGGTTGGGGTGGTAACACAGAGGTGGCACTGCAGTGCCCCTGGACGTTGGGCAGGGTTTATTTGGACTGGGGGGAACATGGTCCCCACACAGGAACCAGAATTGCTTGGGGACACTGGGATTTCTTCCGTAGTCACTGGGGTTGTTACGAGGAGGGCTTTGGAAACCCTGGGGAGGGTATGCAGGTGTCCCTGAGGATGTTGTGCAGGTGTTGCTGGAGGGCCTGGGGACGCTGTGGAGGTTATAATGAGCTGGCATGGTGGCACCGGGAGTGCACTGGTGGTGCCTGGGCACACTAAGAAGTGAAGCCGGGGGGCATGGGGACATGAGTGGAGGGTTCTGGAAGGGTTCCTGGAGACACAGGGTGTGGTGACTGAGGCTGACCTTCTGTCACTGCGGGGGGAGTGCACCTGGGGACACTGGGATGGCTTACTGGGGTGGGACAGTGGGCACTGGTCCAGAGCACGGTGGATGACCAGGAGAGATGGGGACAATGGGGACATTTGCTCCCGCAGTGACCAGACCCCAGCAGACACACCATCCCACCCCCCAATTCCAACCCCTTGGGGTCCACAGCAGAGCTGGAGCTGGTCCCACATCCTCAGGGTGGCCGGGTCACTGCCCCAGCCCCGGGGTGGAGGCAAAGCTGGGGGCTGGTCGGGCTGGGCCCCCCCGGCAGAAGCGCTGACACTGGGAACCGCGGGATTGCTGAGCTCAGCCCGCTGCAGATTGAAGGGGGTTTATCGGGGGGGCCCAGCTTAAGCCCCGGGTGCTGAGCGCAGCCCCCCGGAAGGCGGCCCCCCGGCACCTTGGCCCCGTCCTTGCGGCACACCGGCTGCACGGTGGCGGCGGTGGCGGCGGGCCCCCGGAGCGAGCGCTGGAGGCGGCGGGGGGCTGGAGCTCGTTGCCCGTCTTGGTGCTGACCTCCAAGGAGCGGGTGGTGAAGCACAGGGCCGCGGGGCTGAGGATGGGAGCCGGGGCCAGTGCCGAGGAGAAGCATTCCCGAGAGCTGGAGAAGAAGCTCAAGGAAGACGCTGAGAAGGATGCCAGGACCGTCAAGCTGCTGCTGCTGGGTAAGGGGGAGACAGCACCCTGGGGGACCTACCTATCCTTTGTGCATCTCACCCTAACAGCCCACCCGGTGCGCCCCTGAAACCTACCAGCACCCCTCAACCCAACCAGCACACCCCACAGCTGCCCCCAAACCCAACCAGCCAATCCACCATTCCCTTGGCCCTCGGATGGACCCCCAAACCCACCCTCACAGTTCACTCAACATTGCCCTGATTCACCCAGGGCCCTTAAAACCAAGCAGCCCACCCCAGCGTCACCCCCATTCCCAGGCAACCCTAAACCCAACCTCCCCATCTCAAAAGCCCATCCAATGTTTCCCTGATGCCTCCTGCACCTTTAAACCAAACCAGCACAACCCAGGAGTGCCCCCAACAGCCTCCCACTCCCAGGCATCCCTAAAACCAACCAACCCCTCCCCAATAAACCACCCGAAGTTTCCCTGACCCCACTCTAAACCCAACCAGTCCTACAGTCCCCAGGCTCCTGCTCCTAAGCACCCCTAAACCCAGTCAGCCCACTCTAGCAGTCCTCTGAACCCCACAGCACCGCTAAAACCAACCACTCACCTCCAAAAGCCCACCCAATGTTTTTCTCTCTCCCTCAGCACCCCAAACGCAACCAGCCACCCCAACAGCCCCCCCATTCCCAAGATCCCCTAAACCAGCTCATCCCAACTTGCTCAACACCCCCTACCAGGCACCCCAAACGCAACAGACCATCTCAACAAGAAGATGAGATCCTGAGATCCTAAGATCCACCCTAAGATCCCCTGGTTTCCATGTATCCCCGAACCCAGCCAGCCCACCTAACATCCCCCCACTCCCAAGCCCCTCAAACCCAACCAACCTATCTTAAGAGCCTTCACCAACACTACCTACCAGCACCCCACCCAGTCAGCACCCCTGCCCCACCTCCTAGGGACCCCCATGCAGCCCGTACCACCACCCCATGTCTGTCCCTGAAGCCCCCTTGTCCTGTGTGTCCCTCCCAGTCCTTCCCAGTCCCCCAGGGGTGCCTGAGGACGAGGGTGTCGTGTATGCGGTGGGGCCATGGGTGACATCACTGTCCTCACAGTCTGGCCCAGCACACATCCACAAGTTTGGGGCATTGGGTGGTGGGTGGCGGGGTTGCAATGCCACCATGTCCCCAACCCCTCCCTTGGGCTCCTGAGAGTGTCCCCGGCTGAGCCGCTGCAGATCCCATTAGACACAGTGGCTCAGCCTTACCTTAATGCCACTGGCACCAGGCTGTTAATCCCCCTGCACACCCTGAGCCGTGGACCTGGCACAGCCCACAGTGCCCGCAGCCATGTCAGGCACCAGGGTTCCCAGTGGGCCGGTGCAGGGCCCAGCTGGGAGTGCCCAAAAAAGCGTGGGCACCACTGTGACCCGTGTTTTGTCCCCTCAGGGGCAGGGGAGTCGGGGAAGAGCACCATCGTCAAGCAGATGAAGTAAGTGCCAAGGGGAGGGTCACTTGTGCCCGCCATGCAAGGTGTCTGTCCCACAGTGCAGCCATGGGGTGCCCCATCCTGCTGCACCTGACTCTGCCCAGGCCACAGCGTGGCTCAGCTCCATGGCATCCAGCTCAGCCCCATGCCTGTGATCTTCCCCGGCCAGGATTATCCACCAGGACGGTTACTCACTGGAGGAATGCCTGGAGTTCATCGCCATCATCTACAGCAACACGCTCCAGTCCATGCTGGCCATCGTGCGGGCCATGACCACCCTCAGCATCCAGTACGGGGACACGGCTCGCCAGGTGAGGAGCATTCCCTCTTGGGCAGGGGTTCCCCCCAGCCCCCAGGCCCCACTGAACCCCTCTCCCTCGTAGGATGATGCCCGTAAGCTGCTGCACCTCTCGGACACCATCGAGGAAGGGACCATGCCCAAGGAGATGTCAGAAATCATCGGGCGGCTCTGGAAGGACTCGGGCATCCAAGCCTGTTTCGACCGCGCCTCCGAGTACCAGCTCAATGACTCTGCGGGCTAGTACGTGGGGTCGGGGAGTATGGGTGGGGGAGGCATCAGGGGGGTTCCAACCCATGTCTCATGCCCACCACGTGCCCGGCCAGCTACCTGTCAGACCTGGAGCGCCTGGTGACCCCCGGCTACGTCCCCACAGAGCAGGACGTGCTGCGTTCCCGTGTCAAGACAACCGGCATCATCGAGACCCAGTTCTCCTTCAAAGACCTCAATTTCAGGTGGGGGCCAGGCCCCCAATGAGGGCTGGTGCCAGGGGCTGGGCAGGGAGTGGGGGATGCTGACCGTCCCTTGTCCTGCCCAGGATGTTCGATGTGGGCGGACAGCGCTCAGAGCGAAAGAAGTGGATCCACTGCTTTGAGGGGGTGACCTGCATCATCTTCATCGCGGCCCTCAGCGCCTACGACATGGTCCTGGTGGAGGATGATGAAGTGGTGAGGAAGGCTCGCCACCTCACACCCCCTCTGCTTTGTCCCCATCATGACGTGGGCGTCACCACGGGGCTGTGTCCCTCCACAGAACCGCATGCACGAGAGCCTGCACCTCTTCAACAGCATCTGCAACCACCGCTACTTTGCCACCACCTCCATCGTCCTCTTCCTCAACAAGAAGGACGTCTTCCTGGAGAAGATCAAGAAGGCCCATCTCAGCATCTGCTTCCCCGACTATGACGGTGAGTGCAGCAGTGGCTGGTGGTAGCAGGATGCTGGTGGAGGGTCGGGTGCCACCACCTCGCACGAGTCCCCCACCAGGTGTCCTCAGCATCCCACGCAAGTGGTGCCACATGAGCCTTGCTGAGAGATCTCGCAAGGTTTGCCCACCCGAGGGAGCACTGGGTGATGCTGGGCCGGCACCCTGAGGCTGGGGACACCATCCCAGGGGGGGACCTCGCTCACTGCCACACCACCAGGTCCCAACACCTACGACGATGCGGGCAACTACATCAAGCTGCAGTTCCTGGAGCTGAACATGCGGCGGGACGTGAAGGAGATCTACTCCCACATGACCTGCGCCACCGATACAGAGAACGTCAAGTTCGTCTTCGACGCCGTCACTGACATCATCATCAAGGAGAACCTCAAGGACTGTGGGCTGTTCTGAGCCCCAGCCCTGCACCCCCTCCCCTGGGGCCCAGCCCCGCTGCTGCCCCCATCCCACCTCCACAACCATCTCTGCTTGTCCCAAACCCCTAGGGTTCGACCTGCTCAGCTCCA
>VXAD01008598.1:381925-397629 GCA_013399195.1 Dicrurus megarhynchus
ACACAATCTCACTCCCACTCCCCACCAACTCTCCCACCAGTCAGCACTGTGGGGCTCCCAGTTCTGCTGAGGGTCTCTGGGGCTCCAGGTCCTGGGGGTACCTGGGTGACCCTGGATGCTACAGGGTGCTGGATACTTTTGGGTGCTGCAGGTCCCTGGGTAGCCCTCAGAGCTGTGGGGTACTGGGGTTCCCTTGGGTGCTGAGGGTCCTTGAGTACCCCTTGGAGCAGAGGGGTGTTCGGGGGTCCTGGTGTCCCTAGGTACTTGAGGGATCCTGGGGTGTCCCTGGGTTCCCTTTAGAGCTGAGAGGTGCTGGGGTCCCCAGATGACCCTTGGCACTGGAGGCACTGGGGGTTTTTGGGTGCCCCTTGGTGCTGGGAGTCCCTGGTAACCCTTGGAGCTGAGAGGTATTGGGGGGTCCCTTTGGGTGCTGGGGGGTCCTCTGAAGCTGGGAGTGCTGGGGTGGTCCCTTGGGTGCTGTTGGGTGTCCATGAGTGCCCCCTGGAGCTGGGGGGTGCTGGGAGTCTCCAGGAAGCCCTCGGAGCTGGGGGTCCTTTGAGTGTGGGGTGTCCGTGGGTGATCCCTGGGGCTGGGGGTTCCTGTGGGCTGCTGGGTGCAAGGGGTGCTATATCTCCCTCTGGGCTACAGGTCACTGGCTGTTCCTGAGCACTGGGTGTCCCCATGGACTGTGTGATCCTGGAGCTCCCTCGGTGCCACCATCCTGCCACTGCAGAGCCAGGGGGTAGCCATGTGTTTGTTCCCCTCCCAACCCACAGCCCCTTGGGGTGGGGCTCAGCGCTGCAGCAGCATCCTGGCTACACCCCCAAGGGTCCCACCACTGCCTCACCTCCCACGACCCCAGGGGGATGTCACCCTACTTTGTGACCCTCTCCAACCCCCAGGGACCACCCCAGCCCTCCCATAGAGGTGAAGCCCCCCTGCCCACTCCCATGTCACACAGGGCATTTTGGTATATATAATTTTTCTCTCTCTTTTTTTTTTTTTTTTTTCCTTTCTACATTTTATTATTTCAAACCATGTGAACAATTCGGTAAAACATCCTGTGGGAAAAGCGAGGCCGCAGGCACCGGCTGGAGGGTCCCCCCTGGGCTGGGGGGGACAGCGGGGGCCGCTCTGTACAGCGGGCTCTGCTCTGTACAGCGGGCTCTCCTCGCCCAACGCAACAGCTAGCCCTAAAAACTAGGCTTAGAAAGGGGGGGGGGATAGAGGCAGTGGGCAGCACCCCCTGCCCACCCTCCTGCCTGAGCTGCCCGTCGGGATGGGGGCAGCGAGGCGGGGGGGGGTGCAGACCCTCCCCCCCAAGGCACACGGTTGGGGGGTGGGCTGGCCACGGAGGATGCCGCCACCACGTAGCACTTGATGCTTTTTAAATAGTTTGGTAAAAAGGTTTCTTTAAAAAGTAACCTGGCCCCAACTGGTGTGGTGTGGTTTTTTTTTTTGCATGGTTTACAGTTTGGTTTTGTTGGTTTGGTTTTTTTTTTTTTCTTTTTTCTTTTTTTCTTTCTTCTTTCTTTTCTGGTTTAGTAAAAGGAATGTCATTGGTCGTGTTTGTGGCTGGGTGGGCATCCCCAAGGTGTGCCCCCCATGCCAGCAACACTTGCAATGTAAACAGTGAGAGCGCCAGGGCTCAGAGTGAATGAAGTGGGGGCTGGAACGGTTCAGGGGGTACAAACCAAGATTAAAACCTTGTCTTCCCTGGAAGGGCGACGCCGGCGAGGAGGAGGACAAAGGTGGGGGGCAAGCTCGTGCAGCAGGGGGTACATGGGCCCTGCCACCGTGCTGGCACTCAAAAAGTCTCTTTATGGGGTGGGGGCAGAGGGATGAATCCGAAGAGAAGCAGGAGTGGGAGATGGCGTGGTCCTTCCTTTGCAGCTCCTAGGGGAGAGAGGTTGTGAGCAGGGGAGGGCCTGGGAACAGGGCAGCCTGCAGCTGGCAGGCTGTGCCCAGCCCATCCCTGGAGGATGGTCCATGACCATCCCATTTGGGGAGCCACCGAGACCACCACCCACCTGGGCAGCGCTGCCCTCAGAAGAGGCCACAGTCCTTCAGGTTGTTTTTGATGATGACGTCGGTGACGGCGTCAAAGACGAACTGCACATTCTTGGTGTCTGTGGCACAGGTGAAGTGGGTGTAGATCTCCTTGGTGTCCTTCCGCTTGTTCAGGTCCTCAAACTTGCTCTGGATGTAGCTGGCTGCCTCGTCGTAGTTGTTGGCCCCTGGGGAGGAAGAGACACCAGGCTGCCCCACAGTTGCCCACAGCCACCAAAGGGTTTTGGCTTGGTTTGGCCCTCCACAGCCACTGTCCTGTTGCCAAATTGAGGCTCCAGAGGCAGAGCGAGCCTCAGATAACCCCCCTCAGTGTTGTGTCCCCCCACATCTCCTGGGGCACCCCAAACACCACCACACCCCAGGTGCTGCCCCAACCTCGGGCACAGGGGAGCCACCATCTCTGTCCCCAGCACCTCTTGCTACCCTGCCTGGGGTAAGGCACCACCCACTGCCCCTGCCAGGAGGGCAGGGGGCACTGAGAGTCTTGGTGGTACCTGTGTACTCAGGGAAGCAGATGGTGAGGGAGCTGTGCACGATCTTCTCCTCAAAGAGGTCCTTCTTGTTGAGGAAGAGGATGATGGACGTGTCTGTGAACCACTTGTTATTGCAGATGCTGTCGAACAGCTTCATGCTCTCATGCATCCGGTTCTGGAAGGGGAGATATCAGCATGAGCCAGGCAGGGACCCCCAGGCAGCACCCACCCCCCCATACTCCTGCCTGGCAGGCAGGGCATGCCAATGGTCCTGCAAGGCTTGGGCCACACTGGCCAGGGCACTGATGGCCACCAGAGGAGGGGCAGCTCCCTCAGCCCCTCAAGGAGGGGACAGCTCATGGCACTGGTTCCATCCCCATGACTCACCATCTCCTCATCTTCAGCCAGCACCAGGTCATAGGCACTCAGGGCCACGCAGAAAATGATGGCTGTCACCCCCTCGAAGCAGTGGATCCACTTCTTCCGTTCCGAGCGCTGGCCACCCACGTCGAACATCCTGCGGCAGGGAGGCAATGCGGGGATGGATGGCAGCTCCCAGCCCCACCGCCCTCACCCCATGCCCTGCCTCAGTGTCCCCAGCTGCCAGGAGCAGCACTGCTGTGGGCACAGCACGATGCCTCTTCCCCAGGGATTTTGCCAGTACTGAGGATCTGCCCCTGTTCCTGCTGCCAGGACAGTGTCCAGGCTCATTTCCCAGCCGAAGCAAATCCCTGACGTGAGCTGGGGCAGGATTAGGCCACCTTTCCCAGGGGGTGTCAGTGTCATTTTCCCCAGAGACCTGCTCCAGAGCAGGCACAGCAAGGCTTTGCCAGAGACCTTGGACCAAGGGGAGCCAAAGGGCTGTGGGCTCAGCAGGATTGCGACAGCACAAGGGCTCAGGGATGATCCAGATGCACCATCTGGGCAGCAGAGGACGCCCTGCCTCCATGGAGAAGAGCCCAGCAGTAGCATTCCACATCCACTGCCATGCCCACTGCCAACTGCTTGGCTGGCGGAAAGGCTTCCCCACCAGGACACGCTGCATCCCCCCCAGACCACCCCCACTGCCACCTCCAAAGTAGTGCCCTGGCAACGTATGACCAAGTGTCTCCATCCCACCAGGGTGGCATTGGGGTCCCTGAGAGCCCCCCACATTCAGAGAGGACCCCATCAGATCTTTCTGACATCAGCTCTGTTGCCATGGGACTAAATCCCCCGGGATGTGCACAATGGCAGCTTTTTGCCTCGGAAACCAGAGCCCTGATTATTTCCCGTGGGTTTTCAGTGGAAAGCAACCACGGGGTGCCAGCAAGCAGCGGTGCCAGGGCCTGACCCGAGACCCCAGCTCCTGCCCAGAGCCCTTCCTGTGGCGGAAGCAGCGTCACAGCAGCGGGAGGAGGGATGCCTTCCCCCCTCCCCTCCTCGCCAGAGCCTGGATCCGCCCCCAGGCTGAGCTCTGTGAAGTGTTTTTGAGGCTGTTCCAGCTATTTCAGCGGTTTCCGCTCTCTGAGGCAGCAGTTCCCGCCATGAGCAAACCAGGAGGTGGGGGGAACTCAGTGCATGCAATGTGCACCCACAATCCAACCCAGCACAGGGAGGAAGGGCTTTTTTTGCTTTCAAAAAGGCAAAAGGGAGAGGGGTCAGACATACTTGAAGTGCAGGTCCTTAAAGGTGAAGTGGGTCTCCACAATGCCCGTGGTCTTCACCCTGGTGCGCAGCACATCCTGCTGGGTGGGGATGTAGTCGGCACGGGCTATCCTCTCCAGGTCGTTCAGGTAGCTGGGGACAAAGAGGAAAGGTGCTGTGGGAGCTGGACCATGGGGCACAACCCCAGATTCCAAGGGACATCCCCACACTGGCCCAGGGTCCCCTGTCCATCTCCCAGCATTTGGGGTGGGCAGTACCAAGCTGGGATGCACAACAGGGGCCACATGTGCACCCTGGGGTCACCCCGTGTCCCTGCCGGACACAGGCAGGGCAGGACACCAATGGCCAGGGTGACACGGGACATACAGGACCGAGGGACCGGGGGGCAGTGTGCTGGCACTGGGAGCCAGGCAGAGGATGCAGCCGGGGCTGGGGGGCTCGCCCCGTTCCCTTGGCCGTTTGCACAGGGGGGAAATGGCAAGAGGAAAATATTCAGTGCTATGGCAACCAGCCGCAGTGCCGGCGGAAACAATCGATGGCGCCGTGCCATTTATAGTCAAAAACACAAAGGGACGGCATCCTGGGAGGAAGCAGGAGGCGGGAGGCTGGAGAGACAGGGAGCAGTGACGTGGGGGGCTGTAGCCATCCCAATTCCCCCCGGGAGCATTGCCTGCCCTGCTGCCCGCAGGTGGTGGCAGGGGTGGTGGCCGGGTCCCCAGTGTGCAACACCCACCAGGGCTGATGAGGGCTGCCAGGGGGATCAAGGCAGGTTTGGATTTCTCCAGCTCACATTGCTTTAATTGGGTTACTAAAAACGGGCTCCTTTAAGCAAATTAGGCTTGTCTTAATTAAGGCATTTGCGGCCCTGTAATCTGGTGAAAGCCAGATTACAGCCCGCGAGGCCGTAGGGATCCTTGGCTCCGACTGCAGCACGGCCACTCGCCAGCTCCTGGGAAACCCTGCAGCGTGTCAGGGCAGGGCCAGAGCTGGAGGTGCCCCAGGACCCTGCTGTGGGTGTGAGGGTGGGGGACCTGCACGTTACTGCCGCAGAGCAGCTCAAAAACAGCCGGAAACACACACGGCGTCTGGCTGACAAAAAACAGGAAGTGCCACAGCAGGGCCCTGTGCAGCGCCACAGGCTCTTGGACATTGCATCAAGCCCCAGGGTGCTGGTGAGCGCCAACCTGGCACCCCAAACTCGTGGAACCCCAAGAGGCAGAGGAGGAAGAGGATGGGGGCTGCTGTGCTGCAGAGGGCTGGGGCACAGGTGAGCTGTGTGCCGGGCAGGACACAGGGCTCCTCATCCCCAGGCTGTCCTGTTCCAGCAGCACCGTGGGCACATCATCATCCCTGTGAGATGGGCAAGGGATTGGCCACTGTGCGGGCATCTCCACAGGGCTGGCAAAAGGCTGGAGCAACAGCTTGAAGGTGCTCCTAATTAATGGTTGTCCAACCCCCCACCATGTGCTAAACGCTCCATAATGGCACTGACAGTGACAGGCAATTGGCAGACACTGCAGATACACCTGCTCCAAGTGTGTGTGCGAGCTGCCCGGCACCTGCCAGGTGTCTTGAGTTCCCAAACCAGCACTCCCTGCCAGGGAAATGCCAGCACTGGCTGAGGAGCAATGGGGCTGAGCAGACAGGGGCTGGGGAAGGTACGGGTGTGTGCCCATGAGGAGGAAGTGAAAGCTGTGGGTGCTGGGGGAAAGAGCTGACAGGAGCTTCTCCAGGTTTGGTGCTTGCCAGGAGCTTTCTTGCAATCTCTTCACCACAGCGACCTCAGTGCAAAAGAGGGACCCAACAGTGCCACACATGGGGGACAGCTGCGGAAACCTCTTGCCCTGGGATGGCAGCGAGTCCTAAGAGTGCAGGATCCCAGGCAAGCCATGCTTGGTGGGGTGTTCTTGGCACACCATGAGCTCCTCCCACACTGCTTTCACATGGGTGGTCTGGGTGGAGAGGGTAGGAGGGCACTGTGCAAGCTGAACACAGACTCAGCTGTGTCACCCTCTCCAGCAGTGGTACATTAGGCAGATTAATTTATTTATTAATCTCTTCAAGGATAAACCCAACCAGATGCAGCAATTTATCTACTTAAACACCAATTTGCTGGCTAATGCACAAGGGTAATGCCAAATCTTTCTGTATAGAAACAGTTAAAAAGAAAAAGAAAAGCCTCTTGAGCATCCTACTCATCCTCTTCAGACCCAAGTGTCCCCAGGGCTTTCCTTGGGAATTTTTCTTGCCTTGATGGCCCATAAAGGGTGATGAGGATGGGCAGGACTCTGGCTATGCTCATGAGTGGGGAGCCAGTGGAGAGCATCTCCTGGGGAAGGGCAGTGGGGACAGAGCAGTGACAGGAGAGGGATGTCCCAGTGCTCCCCCTCTCAGGGTACACAGCATCCCGCCAGAGAAGGAAACGGCTTTCGAAACATCCGCCTTCCCAGTTCCGCTCCGGCTCAGCCTCAGCACCATGCGGGAAGTGGCAGCACGAGCCCCTAAGCCTGGTGATGGTGAACAGCAGCCCCTTGGGGGGATTTTCGGCTGCTCGATAAGAGCACCGTGGCTCACAGGGCTCAGCTGAGCTGGGGCAGAGGAGGGGGTACTCACTAGGCAGCGGAGTCGTTCAGCTGGTACTCCCGGGAGCGGTTGAAACAAGCCTGGACCCCGTTGTCAGCCCACAGCCTCCGGATGACGTTGGCCAGGTCCTCCGGCATGACGCCCTGCTCCTCAGCAGTGGAGGAGAGTGCAAACAGCTGCCGAGCGTCATCCTGCAGGGATAAAACAGCTTGAGCATTGCCACGGACTTAGCGAAGCTCACTCTGCCCCAAAGGACCTGATGAGAGCCCACCAGGGAACAGCAGGGCCTGGGCTGAGCCACTTTTAATCCTAGTCCAGTTTTGGGCACATCTGTTTTAGCCCCCAAGAACCCCCATCCCTGCCAGGTACAGTGGAAGCAAGAGGGCACCCACCGCTCTGGAGGAGTCTCCAAAGTCAATCTGCAGGTTCCCCATCGCCTTGATGATAGCCATGATGGACTGGATGGTGTTGCTGTAGACCACAGCTTTGTACTGCCGGCACTCCTCCTCTGAGTAGCCATCCTCATGGATGATCCTGGAGTAGGGAAGAGATACAGGCAAGGTCAGCCCTTTGTGGGGTACCCCAGGGTGCTGCTCCCCACCCATGCTCTGTGGCAACACCAATGGGGAGCTTTCCCTGTCAGCCACTGGTTTTGGAGCCTGTGGCCAAGGCCTGAGCAACGTCAGCCACAGTGACAGTGCAGGGACCACTCACTTCATCTGTTTGACGATGGTGCTCTTTCCAGACTCGCCGGCACCTGCAGAGAAATGAGAAGGGGTGAGGTCCTGTCCAAAGCCAGGAACCCCTACCCTACTGGGACAGCCCCCCCCAGCCCATGGAGGGAACACAGCAGGTGCCTCAGCCATTGGAGAAACAGCATTGGCCAGAGCAGATGACTGGATGAGCACTGGAAACATCAGGACCAAGAAAGAGGGAACAAAAGGAGAGCCTGGAGGGCCTTCGTAGTAGTTCCCAAGGGAAGAAATGACACCTGCTCTGGGCGAGGAAAATGGCATCGACACACTAACATCTTCCCCACAGTCCTAGCATGCCACAGCTGACTGGCAATCCTGGCTTTGGCTGAACCTGGGGACTCCCCGTGACAAGAGGGCCAAGCTCCGTCCATCACCTGCCATTCCATCTCCAGGCAGAACCTGAGCTTAGCTGCCACATCCCACATCCCCTCTGTGCTGGGGGACAATGGAGCGCCAGCCCCACTGCATACCCACGGCTGGAGCCAGCAGAGGCCAGGATGCAGGGATGCTTGTGCTACAAGGTACAGGCAGGGAACTCAGGAAGAAGTTGCCACCTCCACCAGCCAGCTCAAGTGATCCCAGCGGGCTCAGCCGCCCCCAGGTTGGTTCTTAAATAGCAAGCACTTCCCAGCCTGCCGGGTCCTGTGCCCCAGCCTGCTGCGGAGGCAGCTGCCAGCAGGGAAAGCCGATGGCTTTTGGGGTCGTTTTGTTTCTCAGCATCCAAACGCAGGGTTCTGTGAGTTCAGTGAGACAGACAGGGTGCCTAAGGCTCTCCTTCCTCTACCCTGTCCCCCCTAGGGACATCACCCCACGCAGGCAACGTGCAGCTTGGCCCAGCCCTCCCTCCACAGGCTGGGGCAGGGAAGAAGCAAAGTCACCCCGGCTGCAAGAAAGGGGAAGCTGAAAGGGGAAGCTGAAAGGGGCAGTGCATGTCCCTTGTCCCCTCTCTGTGCAGGGAGTGTCACGAGATGGATGAGTGCCTGGCTGGTCTTGCCCCAGGACCCCCAGCAGGATGAGGCCCCTCTGGCTGGGGATCAGTGTGGTCCCTGCCTCCAGGTGCAAATCCCAGAGGATCTCCCAAGCTAAATCCATCCCTGCATCCTCTAACAGCCCTTTTTGCAGGTACCTCCAGTGCTGCCCTTGGTCACGGAGCTGCCTTTACAGGAGGCAGCATGGCCACAGAGGGGGCAGAGATTACAGAGGAGGTTAAAAAAATTTAAGAAAAAAAAAAAGCAGATTATGCTAAAATTAACTGGGAAAAACAGGGCCCATCGTGCCAGCTGAGGCATGGCAGCAGGGAACAAACTCCTTCCGCGCATGTCCCCTGCCTGAACAGCACCTAGGTGACAGGTATGCACCCCCAGGGACATCACTGTGGGCAGTGCTCAGGCCGTACTGGGGCTATAGAGAGCCTGTATTTATCACCATGAGCACCCTGCTCCACAGTTCCCATGCCCTATGTGCCAAGGGAGGGGCTCTGCTCAGCTCAGAGGTCACTGTTCGGCACAGCAGGGGCTCTCTGACCCATCCTCCCCTGGCACCCTTAGGATGCTGACGCGGCAGCCGGCGCAGCCCAGCCAGGGCTCGTGGTCAGTGCTGGCAACTCCTGCCTGGAGCTGGGAGCAGGGGGGAAGGACTCGGCGTAGCCCTTCATTTTTTCCATTAAATACTTCTGGTTTCTAACACCATCCCGTACCGCTGGGTCCGGTGGCCAGAGCCAGCGGCATTCACCCCATCCTTCCTCAGCGGGTGCCTGCAAGAACCCAGCTTATCAGCATCCTTGAGGTGAGGTGCCAGACAGCTGTCCCTGGCTCCTCCTCTGTCTGACCCTGCCTGACATTTTCTCCCTGCCAGGAGGGAACAACCCTGCTGGGGGCCTCCTGCCTTCTCCTGACAGGGTGACAATCACAGGGTTACCATCACCGAGGCTGGCTATTTCCTTGCAAACTTCCCCCACATCTCCCGGCTCCTTCCCTGCTCCCTTGAGGAAGGCAGCCATGTTCCAAGTCGGCACCTCTGCCTGACACCAGGAGCTCACCCAGCACAAGAGATCGAACGCCTGCAGTGAGCAGGAATTTGGGTCTGAATTAACAGCCCCCGTCCCTGCGTGGGGGACCCTCCCCAGCCCCCTCGATGAGTGCGGCAGAGGGGAAGGGTTTCCAATCCCCGGAAAACCCCAGCTGCCGCCCATTCAGCCCCAAAACAATTCCCGGGCTGGATGCCAACCGCCAGCTTCCACCCTCCAGCCCAGCCCAGGCAGGACAAGGCAGTGTCAGAGGAGCTCTGGACCCCTGTGCCGGCACTGGGGGGGATGGAGACTCCCCCACCGTGGGCTGACCTCACGGCTGCGCTTCCTCCAGCCCTGCCTCTCTGCAGGCAGTGCTTGTTCCCAGGGCAGCGCCTGGCAAAAACAGGAGGAGAGCTCTCTCTCGAGCTCATTTCCTCCTTTTTTTGTTAAAAATAATCTTCAAAAATTTAAAATAAGCAAGCAGCTGCCTGGCTCCAGAACTCCCTGCTAATCCACTGGCAAAAACTTTATTGAGCCAACATATATATTTTGCAGCCCATGATTTATGATGCTTTCTAGGCAGCAGATATTTAGTGCAATATATGCACATAGTTCTGGGCAGCACATATGCAATCCCTGTATTTTAGGAGCTGGCCACAGGATTCAGGGTCCACCTCACCCCGCATTACCGAGAGGGGATTTTCCATTTTTCCGCACGGCACCATCCTTTCAAATATTCACGCATAGATGGAAGCAATGCATAGCTGGAAAATTTTCATTATGGGGGGAAAAAATGGAATTCAATCTGCCAGCAGGTCCAGAGCCATCCCCATCCCCAGCACCCAGAGATATATCCCCTGCCGCTGCCCCTGGCAAGCTTTCCCAGCCTGCCAAACAGCAGCTATTATTTTAGCATGGATTTACAGATGGGTTTTAGTTCTGGACAAACTCACCAATCCCTTTCCCTGCAGGACAGACGGATGGCAGGACAGAAGGACGGCTGCAGAGCCCACCCCTCTCAGCACCTGTGGGGTCCCCACCATGAAATGGGACTTACAAAGGGGTGTGTTAAAAGCAGAGTTACCCTAAAGACTCAAAAACTAATAACAAAAAGAGATTCCCCTCGACATTTTCCTTCCTACCCAAAATAGATGGAAAATTGCTGTAAAAATAATCACATTTTTTTAAAACCCCACAGTGACATAGGGCGTTTTTCCCAAGGGCCATCCCATTCCAGCAAAGGGCTGGCCGCTTCCCAGAAGGAGCCCGTGCATCGCTGGCTGGTGGAATGCCACGTCCTCAGGCAGGACCTCAAAAAATTGAGGGGTGCAGACCCCCTGTCCAAGGCAGCTGATAGAGATGCAAAAAAAACACCCACAAAAACAAATAAAATAGAAATAAATTGGCAGCAGGAAGGATGCTCAGGGCACACAGGGAGGAGGTGGGCTGGGGATGGTTTCCTGGGGGAGCACGGAAAACGCACCCCTGTTGCCAACAAGGACCGCCGGTGTTCACAAGCTGGACAAAACTATCCTTGTGCTGGGCTTTTTCCAGGAATCCTGAAACTTTGCTGCTCTGTTTCTGCCCCTGCCATGGCCAGAGCGGTCCCTCTCCCCCTCACCACTGCTAGGATGTGCCCCCAAGCCTGGGTGCCATTATCCTGTCCATCCCATCCTGACAGGGTGGGGGCTCACCCTCTGGCACAGCCGGGATGCTGCCGGCACCCCAATCCCCCCGGCTGGGTTTTCCACCAGCGGGATGGAGAATTACTCAGCTCCCGCAGCTCCGGTGATTCAACCAGTCTCCGGCCCGGAAACCCGCGCTCCGGCCGGGAGCAGGAAACCCGGTGGCTGCGGAAAGGCCAGGCCAGCCCTGGTTACAGCAACAGCACTTGGGGACACCCTGATCCCAGCCCTGAGTAGCCTCAGACCATGGGACACCTTCTTCCATAAAGCTACATATATATACAGGTGCAGATATATACATATACATAGATAGATATAGATATATGTGCTTTTTGATACATATAAATCAATGTATATATTGCTTCATACAAAAAAGTAAGATGTGTGTGTATATATATATATATACATAAACACACACAAAATTTAAAATATAAAATGCATTTCTAATGTACATATGTAAAAATACATGTTAAACATATCCATATAAGCCTGCTGTTTCCCCTGGGCAAAGCCTAAGTGCTCATCTCGGAGCAGAGGGCAGCTGCCAGTCCCTAGGGCATCACCAGTGGGTGATTGTAGTGACCCATCCCATCCCAAGCCCATACACCAGCTCCAGGGGGTTGGACGTCAGATCCCTCTGGATCTAACAGCACTGAGTTCCTCCCTGGTCCCCCTCACTGTGACACCGCCTAGCCCATGGCAAAAAACAGCACTGGGGCTCCCAGTGTCCTCACTGAAGGGAGGACCCAACCCCCTCCAACACCCAGGACTGAGGAAGGAGTGGGGACAGAAACAACCCCCAAGACAGGACGAAGCACAGCAAAGCAGGCAGCTCACACAGAACCCAGGGCAGTGCTGGGGCCACGCAACCTCTGAAAGTCACAGCTGGTCCCTCCCTTCCTCTATTTTTATGCAAGCCCCAAAAAAAAAAAAAGCTGCTTCCGAGCCCTGCCCGGCCACAGTCCGTCCCAGGCAGGATCTGGTACAGGCAGCTCCTGCATGACGTACCCTGGTGCCACCACCCCAGCGAGGGCAACGTCCTCATCTCAGGGTCTGCACCTACAGCAAACCCCTGAGGATCGACATAACCAACCCACCAGCGTCTTCCCCACCTCTAACAACTGAGAAACCCTTTACTTTCCTAATCCTCCAAAGATAAGGAATAAGGGGCTTTGAGCACAGTGATCACTTGCCTGCTGCCAACCCTGCATCCCCCTGGGAGCATCCCAGTTCCCACAGGCAAGGAGGTGGGTTGGCCAGGACACTGCTGCCCAGCAGAAACAGCCAGTGACTGCAGAGCTTTGTGTCCTGGCGATGGTGAGGAGCCAACAGTGGCACCAGGAGCTGTTGGAACTATGGGGCAGATGCTGCAGATGCTTTCAGGTGTCAGTGGTGGCTCCTGGCCTCTCCCAGCACCAAAACCGTGGAAGACTTCTGGTTTCCGGTGGCAGGGAGAGGAACAGTCTTTGTTTGGGGGGAATTGCTTTGCCTGGGGGATATTGCTTCATCTGAGTCTTCTCCCAGTCAGAGACTAGAGCTTCAAACTATTCAGTACACACTCAGTTTGCCAGAGCCAGCAAACAGCAGAGGAAAACCTGCAGGCACCCACAGGTGCCACAGCAGGAGCAGTGCTGTGCCCACGCCTGCAGAGCCGTGTGCCACGGGGGGATCCTGCCTGCCCCCACTGCACTGACGGCGTGTCCATCCCTCTGCAGCTTACCCACCATGGCAGAGGAAAGGCAGGAAGCAGCTCATAGCCACATACAGAGCACAGCACAGATCCGAGGCAGCTGCAGCAGGCAGCCTCAAGCCCTCCGTGCTCCTACACTCCTGATGCCATCACCACACACCGAGACCGGTGCTTTCCACTCACACCATGCCTGGCCTGGCTACGGTGCGCCAGCCACTAAGTTCAGCTGTGGGACACCACAAGTTGCCAGCAAAAAATCATGCCACGCTTGGAAGAGGCATCTCCTCTTCATGCCACAGGTTGATGCAGCACAAAGGGTGAAGCCGTTTTTCTCTATAGTTTTTCCCTCCCTTTTTCTGGAGGAGGCAGGAGGGCTGCAGCCCTCATGGAGGACCCTGGAGCTCTGTCTTGCTGAGAGGGACGAGGAGCTGCAGTGCTCACCAAAAAGCACATGAGGCCTCAGGTCTCCTCAAAGCTTTCCCTGACCACGGGGAAAAAAAATGAGCCATAGGAAGGGTGAGCAGCAGGGAGGTGGGAGCATCCCCCCAGCACTGCAGTCCCACCTCATAAAAGGGACATGTCACAAGCAGCAGCCCCCAGGGGGGCAGTGCTGGCCCCACCTGCCCAGCCGCTCCCTGCTGGCTTGGGAGGATTTTCCGGCCGTGGCTCGGCTCGGAAATGGGCAGCGCTGACCCAGGGCTCTGCTGCTATTGACACCTGAACAGCTGCACGGGGAAGAAAAGAAAATTTTTTTTAAATGTACAAAAAGGGCCATTTTGCTCTATTTTTGGCTTTAGAAAGCAGCTGAGATCAGAAATGCCGCTAGTAAACACCGGCCCCAGCAGAAGGGAGCACGGACGTCCTTTTCCTCCTCCTGCCTCCACTTCAGGACAGAGCAAGACCCAGGAAAGGGATGTCAGCCAGTCAGCCTACACCATGATCCCTGTCCCCCAGCGAGGCCCTAGCTGCTCCTCTGTGATGCTCAGCACCAACCGGATGGGTCCCCCAACCTGGGCACCCAGAGCACCAGGGCGACGCTGCCTGGACGGTCCTGGACAGTCCCAGGAGCCTCCCGAGGCTGGAGGTGCCAAACCCCCTCGGCCAGCTACATCCCCATTACTTCCCACCAGGCAGTGGTCCGAGAGGAGCAGAGCCGGCAGCAAGGCCACCACGGGAGCAGCTCACGGCAAAGAGCTACCGCGTGCTTCTCCACCATCCCACAAATCCCATGGGATTTTGCTCCCCTCACTCTCCCCTCTACAGAAGAAAGCAGGGCAGAGAGTGTGCCCAACCATCGAGCCCCCCAGACGGCACAGACCCCCTCCCAATATCCCCAGGACGGGTTTTGCTGCCAGTGCTGCTCGTGCCAAGGCAAAGAAAATCAAAATAAAATAAAATTTACAAAGCGACGCAGTCTGATAAAGGAGCGTTTTGAGGCGTTAATTACGTATTTCTCAAGGCAGGCAGGGGTTGAGCAAATAAAGGCCTGCCGGATTTCAGCGTGACTTCCTGCTGCTGGCAGCTTCCTCTGCAGACAGCAGATGAGCCCAAAGACATTTTCTGTCGGGGATCCCTCTGCCCGTCCCGCTGCCTCACGGTGCCGTGGGAGCCTCGCACGCTCCCACCTCGCACCTGGAGCAAGGCTCTCCCTGGGAATTTCATAAAGGGAATAAAAAGCCCAACTGGGAGTCATTAAGAGAAATTATAAATTAAAATAACGAAGTGGCTGTCTTGCCCGCAGGCACAGGGCAGGGCTGTGAACGCCCATGGGAGCATCACCAAGGTGCTTTGAAGAGCGCAAGCGGCCCGTTATCGGTACCAAAATCAAGTGGCCGTGGGGCAGAGAGCCCGTGGGCTGTGGGGGGCCCTGCCCATGGCAGGCAGTGGCCCAAGCCCCCCAGACCCCCACGGAGAGGGAAGGGTGACAGAGAGGCTCAGGCCTGTCCCAGTGCTCCAGCGGGGGAAGGCATGGGGCAGTTGGTGCCTGTTAGCCCCGTTATCTCCACCACAGCCGGAGGCCATAGTGAGAGGAGCCCATGGAGGAGCCCAGGGATCCTGGGCAGGTGGGACAGGGTGCCCGAGCTTGCAGGACCTTTGCTGGGGAGGGGGGGCATCCAACAGGAGGATGGGGATGACCCCACTTGTGTCCCAAAGGGATATGCCCAGGCAGGACACTGACCAGCTGGGGGGACAGTACCATAGTGGGAATCCCACAGCCCAGGATGGGGTGGCACCCCAATGCCAGGGGGATCCCCAAAGCCAGAAATGGGGCTGGCATCCTGCTCGAAAAGGGGTGGGGAAAGAACCCCACTATGGAGGGCATCCCCAGGGTCTGCTGTGGGTACAGTGCTCCACTCCTGGTGGGAAACCCTGGGAGCCAGGATGGGGTCAACACCCCACTCCTGGGGGGGATCCTTGGGAGCTCGGACGGGGTCAATACCCCAGTCCTGGGGGGCAGGAGACACTGGGAGCTGGGATGGGGTCAACATCCCATTCCTGGGGGGAATCCCTGGGATCTCGGATTGGATCAACACCCCACTCCTGGGGCGGTGTCTGGGACCTGGGATGGGGTCAACACCCGACTCCTGGGGGGGAAATCCCAATGCTGCCCCATTCACGGGGGGGGATGAGAACCCGGAAGCCTGGGGCGGGGCGGGCCCCCCGCTCCCGGGGACATCCCCGGGGCCCGAGATGGAGCCGACAGCTCACTGTGGGGAGAACCCGAAGCCTGGGCTGGGGCCAGCATCTCACTCATGGGGGATCCCCGGGGCGGGGCGGGGCACTCCCAGCGCT
>VXAD01008598.1:400924-420037 GCA_013399195.1 Dicrurus megarhynchus
GGAAGGGGCTCAGGGATGGCCAGGGCAACAGGGTTCCCAGCCAGCCTCAGAACCCTGTCCCTGTCCCCATCCTTGTTCCCCCTGCCCATGCTTACCAATATTTTGGGGGTGGAGCGCAGCGGCTCCTTGTCCTTGGGCATGATGCGGATGTAGAAAATGGCAGGGAAGATGAAGATGAGGCAGGGAGCAGAGGTGGCACCTGGAGCAGACANCCCACCAGTGCTGGCAAAGCCTTCCAGGAACCCAGGGACGCGGTGTGCTGGCACTGTCCCCACACCCCTGGCACTGAGCTGAGCGCTGAGCGGGGGGAGCCTGGCTGGGGGGATCAAGGCAAACACGCAGGGGAAGAGCAAGTGCCGGCACTGCACTGTGGGAACCAGCCTGCCAGGACAGGGATGGGGTGGGGGATCCACACAACCACCTGGTCCTGGCACAGTGAGAAGAGGAAACTGAGGCACAGGAGGGTCAGTCAAAGTCGAGCACCAGTCAGGACAGGGGCTGGCATGCTGCTGCAACACCCCATGCCCAAGGAGGGACAGGGGCAGGGTGCTGCCACCCACCAATCAAGCCGAAGATGCCGAGAATGGAAGGGGCAAAGATGACCAGGAGGTTGATGAAGGTCAGCAGGATGACAGCAATGGCAATGTGGCGGATCCAGCTGAAGTCTTTCCCTTGGAACAGCATCTGTTGGATGGCCCGGCGCACCTGGGGACAGGGACAGGGTATCACACTCCATCCATGGAGCCAGGAGCCACACCCTGGTCCTGTTGGTTGCCATCATCCCTATCCCTACTCCAGCCCTGGCCCTATGGCCCTGCAGGTAACCATCACCCCTTTCCCTTCCCAAGCTCTGACCCTGATGCCCCACTGGTCCCTGTCACCCCTTCACCACCTTGTTCCTGTGGCCCTGCCTGTCCCCATCACCCCTGCCTGTCCCCATCACCCCTGCCTCTGCCCCAGACCTGTTCCTGGCACCCAGCATGTCCTGTTCCCCAATCCCTGTCTTCATCACTGCCTCAATTTCCCTTCTCAAGGCCTGGTGCTGAAGCCACCTGGCATTCCTGTGGGGCCACTCACCGGGAAGAGGACGATGGGGACGGTGAGGGTGACCGCCGTCAGCACAGCCACACGCACACACAGGATGAGCACATCAAAGGGGTCCACCTTGTTGTACGTGTGCAGCAGCTCCGACTCCACACGTCCTGTGAACACCATCAAGGAGCCCCCGGGTGAGCCCCAGCACCATCACCCCCCCTGGCACAGGTGTGCCAGCCCCAGCCATCTCCCCGAGGGCTCACCGTAAAATGTGAGGTAGCCAAAGAGGGCAGCCAAGAAGTACATGAGGTACATGACCGTGATGGAGATGTTGGAGATGCACTGCATCTTCTTCTTGGAGGGGCTGCAGGACACGGTGGGCTCAGCACAGCCCCTTGGCACCCACTGACACCGAGCACCCACCCAGTGAGGAGGGGTGATGCCAGAGCACTCTGGGGTGTGTGGGGGTTGTGCGGAGAGGGGCTGTGTCCCCTTTCCTGGGCAGGGTGTTGTGTTGAATCATCCACCACCAACCAGCCACCCATCCTCTCTGGGTCATGGCACCCACATCCCAGGGGTCACACCACCCCACCTGGACCATGGCACCCACCTCCTAAGGGTCATAGCACCCCACCACCCATTCTGAGTCACATCATACACCTCCCAGGGGTGATAGCACCCATCACCAACCAACCACTCACCCATCCACCCTGGGCCATAATGTTCACCTCCCAGGGGTGATAGCACCCACCCCAGGTTGTATCACCCACCTCCTGAGACCGGTATCACCCATCCCAGGTCCTATCAGCCACCACCCACCCACCCAGGGTCATATCACCCACCTCCCCATGATGCCCTGGCACAGGTCCCACACACGGACGGCACTGCCTTTGGGGGGGTGCCAGATGAAGCCCACCCCCCCCGTGGGTGCCCCCACCCAGGACTCACTCCTTCAGCTCGGTGTAGATGGGCAGGACCTCAGGGTGGCAGACGAAGGCGAAGGCCATGATGGGGATGGTGTACGCTGTCTGTGCGAGAGGAGGATGACTGACTGCTGGGGGCCAAGTGGCAGCTGCTGCCAGCACCAGGACCACCTGTCTGCATGGGGTGCATGGGCTGGGGGCTCACCCACAGCCTCAGGGGTGCATCCCAGGTCCTTACCTGTGAGTTCAGGGTGAAAAAGCTGGGTGTGCAGGTGTCCTGCTCGGGGGCCTGGAGGACTGTGTAGCCATTCTGGTAGTCGCTAGTGCTGACAGTGGTGACATTGAGGATGCCTGTGAGGTTCCCCTCCAGTTCCAGAAGTGGGCAGGGGATCTGGAACTTCTTGTAGATGACCTGGGGTGGGGGGACATGGGGACAAGTCAGTTCTTGGTGCCCCCAACTCCCAGCACACACTGCCCAAACCAGCACCATGCCCAGCAGAAGAGTGACCCTGCCAGGACCCGTCTATGGGACACTTTTTGTCAGTGCTGCCCCCCCCCCAGGCTGTCCCTGTGGGGATGAGTAGTGGGACAGAGCAAGGCAGCAGCACGTGGAGGGGCCACATGTGCAGTTGCCCTCGCTGGCACCTTCCCCCTCTCTCTTTCCACAGCGTTTGGTTCCTTCAGCTGAAAATAACCCAGCAGCTTGACAGCCCTGCCACGGCGTCTCCACAGCCCCGAGCGCCCGCTGTCCCTGCTGCCTCTGCTGTCCCCACAGCAACCACCCAGCCTCACACCCCGGCAGGAGGGATGCTTGGCACCCCAAGGCACCGGCACGTGCCAGCGGGTGCTCACCGAGATGAGGAAGAAGACCATACAGCTGAGGGAGAAGCCGCTGGCGTAGCCAAGGTAGCCTGGGGAGGGACGAGAGTGGCCGGTGGGTGCGGGCGGGACCCTCGCACTGGCTAAGTGTCCCCTCCTTGCCCAGCACATCCAGGCTGGCACCATCACCCCGTGGGAGACCCAGGGTGCCAGACCCAGGGTGCCAGACCCCTGTGCCATGGGTGGCATCTCCCTGACTTACCCAGCTGCTTCATGAGGGCCAGCGGCAGGATAATGGTGACAGAAACCAGGATCACCAGGTAATTCCCATTCATGTACCAGTCCCTGGAAGCAGAGGGCCTGCTCACCACCCCACTCTGCTGGGGGGCAGAGGCAGCCACTGGGGGGGCTGTCTGCCACTCCTAGGGACCCTTAGACTGGCAAATCCCAGGGGCACTGGTGTCCCCTGAGGCTGGCATTCCTGCTCTGCCAACATCCCTGGGGACCCCTGAGATAGCATCCTTGGGGACCCCTGAGATGGCATCCTTGGGGACCCCTGAGACCAGCATCCCTGGGGGCCCTGGAACTAGGGTTCTGCCTACCCCCACAGTGGTGCACCCCCAAGGGCTAGAGCTGCTAGTGGGGATGTGGGCATGGGGTAGGGGGACCTAAACCCAACCAGTCCCCCACCCCGCAGCCCCAGGTTCTGCTCAAGGAGGAAAGCCTGATCCCAGGGGGATGTGAGGAGCAGGGATTGGAAGTTCAGCTCGGTTTAATCTCACCCAGGGGCTTATTCAGCACTGACAGTTATCAAAAATAGTAGTGGCTTAATGATAGTAAATCCCTGCCATGGGCTGCACAGCTGGAGCCAGAGCCCCGGCGCCTGCCCGGGGAAGGCACGCAGGCAGCGTGGGCAGGAGGCACTCACGTGGTCTTCTCCTCCAGGTTCAAGAAGGTCTGGATGACCAGAGGCACTTCAGATTTGACGATGTACAGGTAACTGGACATGGCTGCAGGGCAGAACGAGGTTGTGCTGCACTGGTGTTCTCTGGTCCCATCCCCTGTCCCCAGCCCCGACGGGTCCCCCCGGCACCGTGCTCACCTCCGATGTTCTGCAGCGTGATGGCGATGGCTGCAGCCAGCTTCCCCGGCGTGCCGAAGGCTCGGTAGCCCAGCTGCTCGTAGGCGCGAATGCCTGTGGGACGGGGAGCAATGGTGGGTGAGAGTCGGGATGGGACCCCCTGGCACAGCCCTGCTGAGGATTTGGCACTCACCCACAATGCCCGAGGACTTGAGCAGCAGGTGGATGGAGTAGCTGGAGAGCAGGGCCACCGCTGTGAGGAGGAAGCTGCGGGAGGAGAGCACAGTTACCAGCGGGTCACAGCACAGGGCTCAGACATGGCTGTGGGGTAAGCCCCATGCAGACATGCTCTGCCTGTGGGCAGCTGTCCTGGCAGGACACCAGCCCCTCGCCTCAGCACCAGCTGGGTGCTCATGGGGCAGATGGGCTGCAGCGTGTGGGGACTCTGTTCATGTCTCCACACCCAAGAGGAGCCATCACTCGTCCTTCAAGCCACTTTTGGAAATCTGACTTTGTAGTAAGGAAGGCAAACCTTCACCCTCCTCATCCCCCGCAGTGGGGCACAGCACTAAGCAGAGCAGGCAGACTTATGCCAGCGATGGGCATTGCTCAGCCAGCAGGACACTGGTCCCTGCATCACCCTAAGTCAGAGACTTCTTTCTTGCCTGCACCCAGAGATCCCCTTGGAGGAGCCCCCCACACCCAGACCCCCACCATGTCCCCATGGCACTCACAGGAAGAGGATGATGCCGGTGTTGGCCATGGCATAGGCCAGCCCCAGAATGCCGCTGCCCATGATGGCGTTGCTCAGATTGAAGACGGACATCCCAAAAGATGTCTTCCCTTCGAACTGTTCACAGGACACAACGGGGAGGGGATGCACCAGTCACATTGGGGGCTTGCCCCATCCCACCCCCACCACTGTGCCCATGCTGCTACTCACATCAGTGAAGTGTGTCTGCTTCTTCTCGGCACTGTGGGGCAGGAACTCCTCCATCTCTGCCACACTGGTCTGGTTCTCCTCAAATCTGTCCGTGCAGGGAGGGGAGTGAAGACAAAGCAGAGACAGGCCATCAGCACTGGCTAGTATCTCAAGGGCAGGGAGCAGCTTGGAGGACCCCCCAAGTCCCTGGGGCCCCTACCTGTCACCTGCCAGCGAGGGGACAGTGGAGGCAGTCAGTGCAGTCGTGTGCTTCCCATTGGGCACCAGCTCCACCATCTCGGCCTGGAGGGGCACGTCCGTTGTATCCATGGCTGGGAGACAGCTGGGCTTGCTATGGGCTCTACTCAGGCTCTGCAAGAGGGAGGCAAAAGAGGTCCAGCTCTGGGCAGGAGCATGGGAGGGGCTGGCCTGGAGTCTTACAAGTCCTGCCTCCACCCGGGACACTGGAGTTGGGCTCAGCACCAGCGCTGGTGGCACTGCAGGGACAGGCACCCGGGGATGAGAGGGTCACCGAGCCAGGCATCACCATGGCTATGCTTCTCCCTTCTGCCCGCTCAGCACACAACGTCCCATGGAACTCAGCCCCAGCTCCAATACCCCACCAGAGTACCAACGCGGGATTGTCCCCTCGCCCAGCCAGACATCCCACAGCCCACCCCATTCCCTTGCTCACAGCACAGCACTGCCCAGCCCCAGAGTACCTGTCCACACCGCCTGCCCACCTCCACTCCCCTGCCCGCAGCTCTCGGCTCCATGACTCAGTTTCCCCTCCTGGAGACGGGTGCCAGCAGGCGAGTGGGGGCGTTTGGGAGGGCGGCTGAGGACGGGCTGGGGAGCTCAGGGACCCCCCAGCCACTGTTCTGTAAAGCCCGTGGTGCTGCCCGGCGCGAAGGGCTCACCCACGTCCCGCCGCTGCCGGGGTGCCAAGGCGGGGGGCTCGGGGGCACGTCAGGGCTGGACAAACGGAGCAGGAAAGAGCGCGGGGCCGGGAGACAGCTCCTTGGCAGGGGAAGGCGGCCGGGCTGCCGAGCGCGGGACGCCTTGGCACGCCGCACAAAGCCGCCTCTGTGCGAGCCCCGGCCCTCCCCGCCCCGCTGGGAAACGGCACAGGGTGGCTTTCTGGGGCAGGCTGGCAGCCGGGGCAGGGTCCCGCCACCCCCCACTGCCCCGGGGGGCTGGAGTCCTGTCCGGCTGGCCAGTGGGGCTCCACACTGGGGCTAGGTCCAGCCAAGGGCCGGTGCCACCCGGCTGGAGGTCAGGGCCGGCTGGGATTCAGTGCGGTCCCCAGTCCTGGGAGGATGCTGCTGCCCCACCAGCCCTGGGGCCGCCATGGGGTGAGCAGGGGACATGCCCATCTTTATGCTCCCAGGGGATTGGTGTCCCCAGAGATCGGAGGAGCCTTCCCACAGCACGGTCGGCTCCAGCAGTCTTCCTAGCACGCAAGGGAAGGATGACACGGCAGAGTGTGGGTGCCAGCACCTCCGGTCTCCTGAGCTGCTGCCCTGCTTGTCCCTGCCCATCCAGGCCACAAAGACGACCTGGCAGGGTCATTCCAGGCCACACACTGGCTGCTGGCACTGTCAGGGGGGCCGAACCCCTAAGGTTGGCCCAGGGTGGTGGACACATATTTGGGCCACCCTGCCTGCAGCACCCAGCCGGGTGGGGAAACTGAGGCAGGACATAGGCCAGCAGGGACCAGAATGAGAAGGCTCAGCCATGCGGGGGATGAGAGGGAAGCGCAGGGCGGGCTCTGGGTGATGATTTATCCCCTCCACTAGGCCTCCGCTTGGGATGGGTCCAGGCATGAACAAGGCTGCCAGCACGTCCAAAAGCCACCGTTAACTCTGCGCCTTCCCACCACCACAGGCAGGCATCGCTGAACCCACCACTCACCCAGAATGGGATAGAGGGGGGGCACCAGGTCTGTGATGTTCCATCATCTCCCTAAGCCCCCCAGTGCCACTGGGCTGCCTGCGGGCAGGGCTTCACCACATCCCGCTGGTGGCAGGCAGGAGCTGCCCACTCCCCTGCCCGCTCCCCCACGGGCGCCAGGAAGGCTGGGCACTCTCGTCTGCAGCCCCTTTCTTCTCCCAGGTTATAATTACACCTCTCTGGGCAGCTCAGGAAATACCAACTTCTTCCCCCAAGCGTCTCTCGGAATAGCAAGCGGCACAGCCGAACTCATTCAGCATGCACCAGGTTTTGTGCTGCCACCCAGACGCTTCCTCCCGCCGGGCAGCCCTGGCACAGCCTTGGCACAGCCCTGGCACAGGCCCAGCACCCCTCACTGCCACTTCCCCAGCTGGCCCTGGCCTTTGCCCCTCGGCCAGGGTCTGCTGGTGGCAGCGGCCAGGGCAAGGGGGGAGATGAAAGAGGAGGGAGTATGAGACGCTTCGATTGGGCAGTGCGAGCCCTGCCTGCTGCTGTTTGCCTTGCGATAAGGCAGAACAACAAATACAGAGTGACGGGTGGCCCTGGAGGGGTGGCTTGATTCCCCTCCAGGCTGGAGTTGGTGGGTTCACCATCTTGCTGAGTGCCCACCTTACCTGGGAACCCTCTGCTCTGAGCAAATAGCATCTCCTCAGGGATCTCTTCCCCTACGGTGCCACCACACAGATGGGATGCTGCCGTCTTCACTGCCATGTTGGGTAACCCATGTGCTGCCCGGCATCATCTGACCACCAGCCCCAGTGCCCACTCGCCCAGCCTGACGGTGTGGGCCTGGCCATGTGCATGGGCACAGAACCCCCCCGCTGTGGCACCCAGGGCCACGTTCCCGGGGGTGCTGAGCAAGCTGCATCAATTTCCTGGCATGCGCCTCTCTGCTGCCTGCTGGGCTCTGGGACACAAGGACAGCGACAGCCCTGCTGCAGCCAGACCTCCCGCCTCTCCCAGGCTGCTCCGGCTGTCCCAGAGCTTGGTGACACCCCACCAACACTACGGTGTGGCCAGGCAGCCTGAGCCGGGCCCTGGTGCTGTCCCGCAGCCGTGCAGATGGAACACAGAGCCGGATGCGTGGGACGGCACGTCCCATCCCGCCGGCCACGTCTGCGCTTCAGGGGAGGCCACGTTTGGTCTCGCACACGGCATCCCGGCCAGCACAGACGCCTGCCCGCCCTCGCTGGGATGGGGACACGTGTGTGGGGCGGCAGGGCTCCCAGATCCCTGCCCTGCCCTGGCAGACGGGCAGTCCTGGACTCACCCCGGCCCCCTGCCAGCCTTCCTCGGGGACCAGGGCAACGTGGTGAGGGTTCAGTCCTGGAAGGGACTGCGTCCCTCTCTCTGCCTCACATCTTGCTTCCACACAGACTTTATTTAAAAGGTGGAAAATCCCAGCTGGGAGCGCGGCACAGGCGGGAGCGGGGGGCTGGGCAGGGGAGCTCTGTCGGCAGTGCCAGCAGATACGTCGGATGGGAGGTCCATTGCACCTGGCAACGTGGCCAGGAGGCTGTG
Source organism: Dicrurus megarhynchus (assembly GCA_013399195.1). NCBI lineage: Eukaryota > Metazoa > Chordata > Aves > Passeriformes > Dicruridae > Dicrurus > Dicrurus megarhynchus. The sequence goes on from VXAD01008598.1 coordinate 409,179, forward strand.
TACCACCCTGGGCAAGCCTGGCTCCTGCACTGTGCCAGTTCCCTTGGTCAAGCCCCGGCCCGGCACAGTCCCCACCAGCTCACGCGGTGCCGGTGGGAGTACAGCACACGCGGGGACAGCCACCAGTGCCCGCCAGCCGTGCCTGTGCCAGGCACTGCCAGCCCAGGGGGCCATGAGCCACCGTGTCCCCACAGCCCACAACACCCATCTGTGAGCACCCATGTCCCAACACCCATCTGTGAGCACCCACTGCTCTCACCCACGGGGAGCAAAGGCATGGGGCCTCCCTGGCAGCAGGTGAGTGCTCCCCCAGGCCGGGGACCCCCAGAGGGCAGAGACTCTCTCCCCATCTCCTCTCCTTTGCAGATGAACCCTCGATAATCCGGCCCAGCTGGAGCCGTGGGACTATTCCGGGTGGTAATCCGGCTTTAGCGCCAAGCCTGCTGCAGCTGCCGGCCTGCGTGCTGGCAGCCAGGTATCCTGCTGCTGCCGGTGTGTGCCAGGGGGACGGCAGCCCCCCCGCCCATGCCCGCCTGCCCAGGTGGCTGTTCGGGTTTCAGCAGAGCTGGGCACACAGGTCTCATGTTCCCTGAGGCTGTGCTGATGACCGAGCCCTGCCAGAGAGATGGGCAGCTTGGGCAAGTGGACAGGGGTGCCAGTCATGTTCCCCCACTGCCATCAGCCCCAGCCCTGGGGTTAGCCCCAGCACTGCTGCTGGGCCCAGGGTGATCCCAGCCTGGGGTCCCTGGTCAGCCCCTGGCACTGCTGTGGGCACAGGGGTGTGTGGGCACAGCTGGGCAACAGCCCAAACCTGGGTGGCCCCTGGGCAACCCCTCCCCAGGGAAGTTGACCCCAGAAGGGCACACAACAGAAACCCCCCTCTCTCCTTGCCCTCCACAGAGAACCCCCCTCCACGGCTGCCCTGGGAGCAGGGTCTGCCCTTCCCCTGAAGCACACACAGCCATAGCTTTCCCCCCAACCTGCCTTCCCAAAATTAGCACCCCAAACCTGGTTTTAATCCATGGTGTTCCACCCCCCACCTCCCAGCTAAGCAAAGGCAGTATCAGGGTGCCACCTCCCCCAGAGGAAGTGAGCACCCAAAGGGACAAATCCAGCCATTCAGGGGATGGCCAGGCACCTCACTTTTGGAGCAAAGGCTCTGGGGGGCACCCCCATGGGCATGGGAACTCTAGTGGCTGTGGGAAAGGATAGCTGAAGGCAACCTGCCTGGTGCCTGGCTGGAGAAACCCCTGGGTAACCCTGCTCTAGACCTTACCCAAAGAGATCTGCTAGAGATTCTCCTGAGATAGCTCCACCAGAGATCCTCAGGAGATGACAGCCCCACCAGATGGTCATGCCAGCCAGCCCCACTCATGCCCCCAGCACAAGCTGGGTAGAGTAAGAACTGCTCCTGGGCTCACCTCACCCCTTTCAGCCCTAAATACCACACCATGGCTCAGCCTCAGGTCAGGCAATTTCCCCAATGCTCCAGCCAGGGCAGGATTGGCAGTGGCAAGTAGGAACAAGTGGCTCCGGGAGCTGCTGTCCTGGCTAGCAGGGCTCTGGCAGCACCAACACCTGCCTGGGCACTTCTGGCCATCTCTGCTGCACCGTGTGGGCAGCATTGTCCATCCAGGGTCTTACCTCTAAGAGCACAAGTGGCACCCATGTCCTGGGGGACAGCTTAGCCTGAGCCTGGGAACGTGCCTGCATCCAGAACATGCCAACAGCTGAGCTGGCCCGTGGCCACTGTCCTGCAGCAATCGACACGCCAGGGTCTGGGATACACCACGGAGGGGAAAGACAGTTCAGGGAAGGGGGTGGTGGAGCCAAACACTATGGTGGGGCCATGGAGAGGGTTTTCCAGTGCCAGAGCCATGGTGCAGCTCAGCCTCGGCATCACCTGCCCGGCACATGCCCCAGTCTGGGGCCATGCTGCAGGTATCAGCCATCACCACCCTGCCACATCCTCCAGCATCCAAGCATCAAGGCAAGCCAGGAAGGGCAGTGGGGAAGCTGAGGCCAGGCGAAGGGAGTCATGTCCAGCACTGGGACAGCCCAGGCTGTTGCTGTCACCTGCCAGCTTGAGTCCGTGTGGTACAAGGGCAGGTGGCAGAGGCAGCTGGCAGCATGGGGATGGGGACAGTGTGGGCACAGCACAAGGCCGATGGCACCCAGTGTGGTTCTTGGGGAGGCTGGGTGAGACACCAGCTCGAGCACAAAGCATCTCAGACAGCGCTAGGCTGTATGATGGGTTTTGCTTTAAACTTCAAACACTGCCCGCCAGGAACGCAGGACCACCCAGGGAAGATGGTGGCACAGGTTGTGGCACTGCAGAGACTGGTGGGCAAGTAGTGCCTGGCAAAGAACACGTCAGGTTCTCTACCACACCTCTGGAGCTGTGTTTTGCCTTGGAAGCAAGATGCTTTCCAGCAGTTCACACTCCCCAAAACACACCTGGCCTTAGTGGGATGACATGGAGGGGTCAACAGCAAAACCTCCAAGCTGCCATTTGGTGCTGGCAGTGCTGGGGACACCAGGAGGAGGGACTGGCCTCAGCCACAGCCCCGCGTGCCTCCCGCACCCCCAGCACAGCCCCCTGTACCAATCAGGAGCCATGATTTGCCCAAGCCCCATGGCACCACCGCTGTGCCCAGCCATGCCACTCTCACCATTGGACCAGCCTGACATTTGCTCCATGGGGACAGCAGGACTGGGCTGGCTGTGCCCCGCTGGCATGGGGGACCCAGCCAGTCCCAGACCTGCGTCAGCGCCTGGAGAGGCACGCAGCGGCTGAGACCCACGCGGCGAGGAGAGCCGGGGGCACGGGGGGTCCGTCCTGTCCCCGACCCGCCTCTGTTTTCTCAAGGGTTGCACTTCCAAAGGAGCCCGTGGGATCCCGCTCCTTCCCGCATCCCCATGCGCCAAGGAAAATAGGCTCTGCCGTGCTTGTTTGTTTGCCGTGGCCGCGGCCCCGGCGTGTGATTACAGCTGCAGCACGGCCGGGTGCTGTGGGGCCCTTTGCGCCTCAGCCAGGGTCCCCCGCAGTGCCAGCACCCCCATGCCACCCCCGGGGGGGATGGGGTGTCCCGCTGCCCCTTTGCATCCCTGGCCACCAGAGCCGAGGCACACCAGCACTCCGTTCTGGGAGACGGGGCAGTGTCACGAGGCATAGGCGGCTTTCTCTGGGGTACCCCATGAAGCCACAGGGACCAGGCAGGTCTAACACCTAACAGCTTGGGCCTGGTCCAAACACCAGTGGAAAATTCCCTGTCTCCTCCTCATCGGCTCAACACAGCCATGCCCTCCGCAGCCAGCCAGGGCTCTGCTTCCCTGCCATCCCACCTGTTGGGGACTTGCCAGGTCCCCTGTCTCACCCGTGCCACTGCAGAGCCAGCCAGCTTGGGGACCCCAAGTCCAGTAACCACCTGCTGTGGTTCAGCTTCCCTTGGGGAAGATTTCTCTCCAGTGGGACGTTCACAGCTGACACAGCAGAGAGGGCCACCATGCTGGCTGGCACAGGACACGCGTGGCCGACAGGAACGCAATGTGCTGCCTGGCTTTCCACGCTGCTGTCCCGGGCAGCCAGGCTCTATAAATACCACAGCCGACGGAATCACCGCATGCAGGTCCAAGCCAGCCCCAGAGTGCCCATGACGGCCGGCATCACTCTCCCTTGCCCATGCCCCCAGCTCCAGCACCCTGACACCCGATCCTGGCCACAGCCGCTTCCAGCCTTCAGAAACATATGTCATACCCACTGGCGATTAAAAATTAAAGCAGAAAAAAGGGAAAGTGAAGGGAGTTTGGGGGTCGGTGTCACTATGAGTATCAGCGGAATGATGCGCGCCGTAGCCCCCAGCACCGCGATCCGGGCAGGCGCAATGTCAGGGCGCTGGGGTACCCTGGGCAGGGCTCTGCCTCCCCCTGCACTCGCGGGATCTGTCACCCACTCGTGAGAAGGTGCCAGCTGCTGGGGAGGGAAGTGGCAGGAGTACAGCAAAGCAAACAGCCCCGGGGCTCTGCCACCTGCCAGAGCTGCCGGGCCCCGGAGTCTTCCCGGTGCTACCCGGCGCCGGGAGCAGGAGGAGGAAAGGAAGGAGAAGAGAGAGCCGGGCTATGGGAGGAAAGCGGGGCCGGCGAAAGGAGACGGGTCGGAAAGGACTGAATGCGGAGCGGAGGAGAATTAGGGGAGGTGAGGGGTCCGAGGGGCCGGCAGCCTCCAACCACGGAGCTTCACGGAGGACAAGGCAGCGAGACTGGGGGTGCGAGCAGCAGGGGAGACCGGAGAGACCTACCTGCCCCCTCTCCGCGGTGCCTCTGCTGCGGGCTGGGGCAAGCAGCCCCCGGTGGCCGGTGCTGCGGATTAGAGACTATCCTGCGACCGTAATCCCGGCGGAGCCGGCGATTAAACCGGACCCGAGCCCGCCCCCAGCGCGGCAGCTCCCAATCTCCTGTCCGCCGGGGCAGAGGAGGAGCACTGGGGAGCGGGTGGAGCGATCGCCCTGCATCGACAGACCCCTGCCCCGCCCCGCCCCGCCCCGCTCCGGCGGGACCACCGCCCCTCGGGCACAGCCGCCCACTTGGCATTGCCGTCCCACCGGGCATCAGTGTCTCACTGGGCATCACCTCTCGCACGGGAATACCCCCCCGGCCCACCAGGCATCATCCCCCACTGGGCATCAGTGTCCAGGCAGCGCTGCCCCATCAAGAATAGGTACTCAGCAAGCATCCCCAAGGCACCGCACACGGCGACGGCACCAGGTGTCAGTGCCCCTCTAGGCACGGTCTCTGTACTGGGCATCCCCACCCCGCCAGGTATTGACACCCCACCTAGTGCGGCATCCCTACCTAGAGCAGCTGAGGCTCCTGCCAAAGCTGCTCCAAAGAAGCAGGGCTGGGGCAGTTGCTCTAATCTAACCTGAAGGGCTAAATCCAGTATGTGCCGAGTGTGGGCACTGGGTTTTCCCCCCTCTTAGACAGGGACAGGTCACCCAGAAGCAATCCTCTGGCCGGATTCTCTCCCCGGCCTGGGAAGCTCAGGCTGCTCCCACGTTAAGCCAGCCCAGCTGGCTGCCCTGCTCATGGTGCCCGCTGCCCTCACAGTACTTGCCCCAGCATCCCAGCACACAGGGAGCAAACAATCCATGTGGAATCATCCCAAGACGCAGAGTGGCTGGGACAGGCCAGCCCCCTTCTCCAGTCTCCATCAAACCTCCCCACTTGAGCTAAAAGATGTCTTTTTTCATGAAGACGCATAAAAGTGCCCCAAAGAGGAAATTTCTTCTCCCAAGTGCATTCCACATGCTTCAGGGAGAGCCATGAGCTTTGGTGAGTCACCACTCGTGTCCCCAAAGATTCCCCGTCCTTTTCCAAGGTCTGTCACCCCTAAACAACCTCCTGCTCCTCTGTCCTGCCCGGCTTTTACTTCAGAGGAAAATTTTCGGGGTCCACGCTTGGGAGTCCACCCACCTCCCACGCTGAGCTGCAAACCCTGCCCAGCTGCTGTGCATTGGCAGAATGGCTCCGCACGCTGCTGGAAGGTTTTATTTGTGTTATGCATATCTTTCATAAATCCTTGCGAAGCCTCGGGCAGCCTGGGGTGGAAGCGGCTTTGCCAGCCAGCAGTGAGCGTCGCCATCGGGAGCAGAGGCGGAAAACATCCCCTCGCAGCAGCGCTGCCCTCTCGCCTGGGCATCGAGGGATGTTAAATATTCAGTGGCAGCGCTGCCCTCACGCTCCCGGCAATCCCGCGGCTCCTGTTACTGCCGCTCTCCTTTGGCTGCAGACATACATCCATTAACTAATTTCTAATAACAGCAGCATGCGTAAGTGCTGAACCAGCGCTGGCTGGCATGCCGGGGGATTGGAGGCAGCCAGGTTTGGCAGTGTGACGGGGGAGCCAGAGGCACCCAGAGGATGGGCATGGCTGGCCTCAAGCCATCAGCTTAACCCTTTCCCTGCTCTGGAGAAGGCGGGCGCAGCCACGTGGCACCTGTGGAGAGACGTCCCGGGATGGGCAGCAACGCAACTCACCAGGGCTGTAAAAGGCGGCCAAGAGCTTCCGCCCTGTAAGCAAACACAGCACAGGTGCTGCGTGGGGACAGGCAGTGTGGCCCCATGGCATGGGGTGCAGCAGGGTAGCATGCTGGAGGACCTGTGGGAAGTGACTTGGAGGCTGTCTGCTCCTTCCCAGCCTCCAAACGCCCTTCTCCTTCTATTGGCACAAATGCAGCCATGTCCACTTTTTACTGTCCCCTCTCTTGTCCAGCGTGTGATGCCCCCTCTGGTGTTCCCACTTTCCGGGTGGGCAGAGGACACAGCCTCCCCTGTGCCAAACTGAAGCTTTGCAGAAAATCAAAGCAGTGAGAAGAGGAGGAAAAGAGAGCGAAGATGTCCCCAAAACCTCCCAAAGCCTGTCCCAGCGTCCTGCAGTGGGCATACAGTAGCTGCAGGCTCGTGAAGCCGGGCTGGAAACAGAGAGGAGCCATGAGGGGGGGGGCAAAGACGTTGCTCTCGAGCCCCCGAGCCCTCTGGTCAACAGTGCTTCCCCAGGCAGCTCCGGCCAGTCTCACCAATGGCTCTGGTGGTGTCAGGGCTCCAGTGGATTGCAAAATTGCAGTCGTGCGGTTTTCTCCAGCTGGCTGGAAAGTTTGACGCTGGATTCCCGTATGTGAGGAGCCTTCAGGGGAGCACGGCACAGCACGGCTCATCCCGCCAGCAGCATCCTGCCTCACCAATGGCAGGGAGCCGAGTGCTGTGCCAGAGCCCTCGCCCTCGGCACACCTCCATGGGGTTTGCCTTCTCACCACCTCCCCCAGCCAAAAGCTGCCCTATTTCTTATCCTTCAGCCGTGCTTTGAGATTGAAGACTGAAGTGAGCCCATAAAAGCACGGACAAGGCCAGCCCAGGACCCAGGCACAAAGCAGTGGGTGCCATGTATGGCCGGGGCACGCTCTCCTTGTCCCGCTCGGCTTCCTTCCCCGGCCCCTGAGCCCGCTGCCTGCTGCTGCCTGCCTCTGCCCGCTGTTCCCAGAGCCCAGATGGCAGGAAGATACGGCAGAGATAATGGTTAGATTTGCAGCCCAAGCAGTGTTCCCCCCGCCACCACCGTGACCTCTCGAGCGAGAAGTCTCACAGAGATTGCCCTTTCCAGGAGGATTCCAGTGGGTGCCTCCGGTGCCCATCACTGGGCATCCCACAGTGCCAGCACACACAGGGGCTCCAAGACCCCCACTGCTCTCTTGACCCCATAACCATGAAGCGAGTGAGGCACAAAAGGAATGCTGACTGTAAAGAGGAGAGAGATGCCTGTGGCCAGCAGCATGGGCTGGGTGACTCCAGAGTGACACCCAAGGCCACGTCCAGGGCTGGAGCCTTCCTCCCCCCAGCCCTCCCTCCACAGAAGGACCCCGGTGCTGGTAGCTTGTGCCTGGAGGTGGCAGGGAGCAGCTGGTGGCCCCCTCCCTCGCCCTTGACCGCCGCCTCCCTCGCGGCACATGCTGTCATGTGGCAGGGCACAACAACAACACGGGCTAATTGGTTAATGTGATTTCAAAACATGATTTGCAATTATAACTCACCAGAGAGCATTCAATGATCCCGCACATCGGAGAGTGGGTTTTTCTCCTTCGTTTGTTCCTGGAACCTCGAAACCAATTAACTTTACAGAAGCCAGAAGCAAAGCGCTGCTCAGCAGACCTGAAGGGTGGGTTATCTCTGCCTCAATCGCCTCCCTGCCAAGCCACAATCTGGGAACCAAGGACTGGAGGACAAGCCCCGGGGTAACCCCGATGCTTCCCCCTGCACCACTGAGGGGTTTGGAAGGACCTACACAGGCTCCCCCAGCTCCAACCCATCAAGCACTTGAGGGCAGGAGGATGCCCTGAGCCCTAAGATGTGGGAATAAACTGTTCCTGTTGGCACAGGGAGACTGTCCCTTCAGTCCTCTCCAGAGGTGCTGGCACCTGCTGGCAGCCTGCTCATCTCTGCCACCCAGGCAGGACAGCCATGTCCCCACTGTCCCCACTGGCAGCACCCACAGCCCCACCAGGGCCAAGGGCTTTGTTTCTGTGGGCTGACCATCCTGCAGCAAAGGCTTAAATGCTGTTAAGGTAATTAAGCAAGGACTTAGCAAGGACTTTAATGCCTTTAAATGCAACTCAATTGACTTTCAAGCCAAATAAACCCAAGTAGCCATGATGCTCCTGAAACATGCTGCACCCAAGTGCCCAGCTCCCCTGAGTCTTGGCTTGTTTCCCCAGTGTCCCCAGTTGCTGGGCTCTGTTGCTCTCCACATCCCACTGGAAAGCCAGGCATGTAGCCAGCAGTATTTTTTCTCTTGGGTGGGCAAAGAGATGTTGGGTGCCATCAGCTGTGGAGGGATGATCTGGCAACTATCCCTCAGGATGGTGATGGGGCTCCGCTCTGCAGGGGGACCTCTGCTCACAGGGGAACACTCCCACATGCACAGGACCTGAGTCTCTCTGGGCTGGGAGCTGCCTTCCATCAGCTCCCCGAGCCTCAGGGTCCTCCATACCACAGGGAGCTCAGCATTCCACACTGCAGCCACCCAGGCTTCCTGAGGACAGGCAGGGAGCTCAGGCAGCTGCCAGAACCTCTGAGGAGGCACAAGGCGATGCCAGCAGCGCAGCATGGGGCAGCGGCAGGAAATGTGGGGCAGTGCTGGGGGGTCTCCAGTCCCTGGGGAGGGGGCTCTCCTGTTCATCTCCAAGCTTCCTGCAAGCTGTCAGGGAGCGTGGAGTCGGCTGAGAGGCCCCCAGGGGATGCCAGGCATACTGCCCAGGGCCTGGGCAGCAGGGTGGCAGATGGCTGGGGAGCTGGGGACCAGGGAGCAGGGGAGGACCGGGGACACCTTTCAGCCCAGACAACTGTAGCATCCTTGTTTAGAGTTATTTATAACTGGGCCAAAAATGGAGACGTGGCCACAGCCATGTCCCTCCTCTCCCCGGGGCGCTGTGGTCAGTCCAGAGCTGACCAAGGAGCAGATATGGTCCCTGCAGTCCCAGTGAAAGGGCGGTCTGCTCCAGCTCCCTATTGAGGCACCCGTAGGGCTGTCCTGAACCCTCACACTGGCTGGGGTGACTGTCAGTCCCAGGCCAGACAGTCCACCACAGGCTCCTGTCGGGTGTGATCCAGCCATGAGGAGGAGAGGGGATAAAGGCCCTTTCATGGCCCATCAGGGAAAAGGATTCAGCGAGAGAAGCACAGAAGGACGTGCTGGCGCTCAGGACTGAGGCTGCCATGTCCCCCAGCCCCGTGGGGGGATGTGGGGTGCCTACCCCAACCAGGGGGCAGCTGGGGAGTGCTGGGTGCTGAGTGTCAGCGGGCACCCCTGGGTCCCTGCTGGCATCACCCAGCCTTGTGTTTGGGTGGACTAAACCTGGTGCTGTTTCAGGCTGGGCAGCGCTGGCATGGTGGCCCTCTCCAGGGTTGGGAAAGCCCTGGGGCGGCTGCCCCTCTCCCTCCCCTCCGAGCTGGCCGACAATTGGCTGCCCGAAGGACGCTGGCCTTGATCCGCATCGCTGGCCGTCCCCAGGGCCGAGCAAACAGAGAGGAAAACAGCCCCAGCCAGCTCCTGCCACTGCCGGCGTGCAGCCAGCCCTCGGCACCCCCAGTGCTCCTGTCCCTGGGACCTCTGCCGCCCAGCAGAGCCGGCAGCACCGCTCTGCCTGGTGCTGCCAGGGGGCTAATGGTACTGACCCACCTGCCCCGCAGCCAAGAGTGAGCCTAGGGGCTGCAGGGGCTGAGCCGGAAGGAGGAAACAGAAACCAGGATAAGCACCCACCGTGCTGGCAGAGGGGCTGCCTGCAATGGGGGAAGTGAGGCACAGCCAGGGTGGCACTGAGACCACTGGCCCTGGGTGTGGGGTCGTCCCTCCTTGCCCAGTCCAAGGGTCAGCTCACCCAATTCAGCGCTGTTTGCTGTGGGGCTGGGCCAGTCCCTGGGGCTGCGGGCCGCCCAGAGCCAGCCAGTTGGTGGCAGGAGGCCAGCACAAGCCCGGGGCACATGCCATGGCCTTGCGTAGCCACCTCACATGTTTCCCCCACAGCCCAATTCCCTGAAACCTTCCCCCACCAGCAGAGCATGGTGCTTCACGGAAATCCCCCCGGCACCCTTCCCAGAGCTCCCCTGTTGGAGAGGCACCCCGGTCCCACCAGATGCCAGGGGGATACCAGAGGCCAGCTCCAGTCCCATTCCCCCTTGGCACATGCCACACCACCCAATGTCCTACCACCCGCTCCGTGGCACTCCCGGGATGCCCAACCCTGCCTGTGAGCAGCAGGACCCCCCTGCCACCAGCACTGGGCTCGGTGGGCTGCAGCAAGCACAAATGAGGGCTGGCAAGAGTATTGGGAGTGCCATCACCAGCATCAGTGGCCATCGTGGCACAGTGGTGACACAATGGTGACACAATGGTGACACAATGGTGACACACTGGTGACACAATACCAGGGTGGGGATGGGGATACAGGCCCCCAGCTGCCCTCCCGGCACTACAGCTGCCCCTGGGAAGGTCAGGCCGTGGGTGCCAGGCCACGGGCGGCTGCTCCAGCTCCGCCGGTTCTGCCCAGAGCGCTGCTCGCTCCCGCTGTGCCGCCGGCAAGGTCAGCGCGGTGCTACGGCAGCACCGGCCCCCGCCGCCGGCCAGCCGCTCCCGGTTCCCACCGGCTGGAGGCACGGGCGTGGTGTCGGTGACCCCACACCACCCACGCGGGACATGGCCGTCCCGTGACTCTGTGGGCTGGCGATGGCCCTGCCCGGGAGCCCCGGGGAGCGCGGGGGCACCGGCAGCGAGCGCGGGGGGGAGCGGCACGGCCGGACCGCTGCCCGACCGC
>VXAD01008598.1:426341-438951 GCA_013399195.1 Dicrurus megarhynchus
AGCCGGGTGAGAGCCACGCGGGTCCGCGCCCGGGGGTCAGCCCCGGCCGCTCGGCGAGTGCGGGCAGGCGGGAGGCCCCCGGTGCCCCGGCACGGCCCTGGCTGGCGGCAGCTGTCGGGGCTGCCAGAGCCCGGCGGGTCCCGCGCCTCATCCCGGCGCCTCTGTAAATGCCATTAGCGCCGACCGCCTTCGTGCCGGGACACCGGGCAGCCAGACCCGGCACTGCGCCCAGCCAGGCCCTGCCCGCTGCCTGCCCCGGACTCATCTCCACCGGCCAGCCTGGAGGGGGCTGCTCTGTCCGCAGGAGCCCCAGTCCATGCCATGTATATGTGACCCTCCCGGCCAGCATCCACCGGCTCCCAGCTCACGCAGGGTAGCAGAGCCTCGGGTGATTGCACCGTGTCACGGGGCTGTGCTTGGGGCTTTTTGGTTGTCTCTGGTGTCCTGGTGAGGCCCACAGGGGCTGATGACCGGCATAGCTCAGTTTGTGCCTTGCACAAGGCACTGCAGCATGGCCAGGGGGCAAGGTGGGATCTCTGTTCTGGCACAGTGCCCTGATAACCATCACCTCCCGCTCCCCAGGGGAGAGGATCCCCAGGGGTGGGAGCAGGGACGCCAGAGCCGGAGGAGCACTTCCCTACTTTGTTGTGGGCACCCGTCAGAGTGGTGGACACACCGGCATGGGCCCCTCTGGTTATTGTGGGCACCCGCTTAGCCAGAGCCCCCCAAATCCTGCTCTCATTTGTATGGTGGTACAAGAAAGGCCAGGGGCTAACGGCGGAGCAGTAGCAGGGGGGGAAACTGAGGCATGGGACCCCATGACCACCATTATGGACGGTTTGCCCAGTGCTCAGGAGGCCACTGACTGCCCAGGGTGCCCTATCTGGTTGTCACTACTTCAGTGCTTGCTCTGTCCTTGTCCCCATTCCTATAGGATAGCTCTGTGCTTGCAGGCAGGAATGGGCAGAGCCCAGAACCCTCCTGCTGATGGGCTCAGACAGGCATGGGCAGGGCTGGATGCTTCTTGGCTGGGCTGCCTCAGTTTCCCCACGGGCAGGAGCAGGAGGGCTGTTCCCAAAGCCCATTAGGTTTCGGGGCTGGATTAATGGGGGCTTAAAGACAGGGAGGGATGTGGCTGGCTCATGTCCCCTACAACTGCCAGGTCGAGCCCAGTGGGGGATCCCCTCATGCTGTGCCTGGAGTTGCCCTGTGCCGATGGTCAGGGCTCTCCAGACACCATCGGCAGCATCGGGGAGGGATCGTGGTCTGGGGGCTGTGGGGAGGGCGCTGTAACCCGAGCTGAGGTCTTGTTTCAGCCGCGGCGCCACCAGCCAGACCCCGGCCATGAGCCGCACGCTGCTCCTGCTCCTGCTTCTGCTGCGCGGCCTCGCCGATGGCCGCCCCCCACCCGCTGCCACCCCCCGCCTCAAGCTGTCCTTCCCCGGTGAGCATGGGACACGGGCAGGGTGGGGGGGCGTGGGGTCAGCTGTGGGTGCGCTGGTTACGTGTCAGCAGCACCCAGCATCGTCCCGAGGGCCGGGAGTGTCCTGGGGGGCAGCGTGGTGGGAGGGGTGCAAAACCTCAGCACCGGCACGTCCCCGGCACTGCTGCCGCCCTCCCCGCGGGCTGGCAGGTGTTGCTGCTGCCTGCCATGTTCCTTACCTGATGCCATCCCCTCCGGGGCCACCTGCCTGCCCTTGGGGCCATGCCTGTGCTTGGGACCTCACTCCCAGCTGCCGGCGTGTGCCGGCTCAGGTGCCCCTATCCCTGCGTGCACCTTGGTGGCACTCCCTAGCCACAGCTGTGCCATACCTGGTGGGAATGCCGTGCCAGCCGGAGAGCTGGTGCCATGTCCCGACTGGCTACTCCATGGGCTCCAGCACGGCGCAGGGGGCTTTGTCCGGCGGCGGGTCTCAGCAAGAGCTCTCCTCCCAGCCTGACAAAGGGCTGTTTGTTCCCGCCACGGTGGGATTAGCTCCGCGGGGCAGGGAATGGCCACTTCTCCCCTGCTGCCTGCCGCCGGGGAGAGATGGGTGCCGAGGGGCATGGGAATCGATGGATGGTTTCGGGTTGAGTCTCAGGGGACACAGGGATGGGTGTGGGGCTGGATGGGGATGAGTGCTGGGCAGGCAAGGGCTTGGTGAACCCGGTCAAGCCAGTGGGACAGGTTTGGGGGAGGGGATGGCATGGCAGGGGGCCGTGGCCTGATCCAGGCTGCCTTGGAGCGTGTGTCCAGGGCAGTGGAGATGGACGGGCAGTGGCGGGGCCGGGCTGAGCAGTGCCGGTGGGTCCCGGCAGAGCTGCGGGCTCGCCATGGGCTGCGCCTCTTCTCGCTGGAGCGCTCCTGCTGCTACGAGGCCCTGCTGCTGGACGAGGAGCGTGGCCGTCTCTTCGTGGGTGCCAAGAACCACCTCCTCTCTTTGGCCCTGGATGACATCAGCCAGCGGGACAGGAAGGTAACGGGGCAGGGGGGACATGCTGGCAGCGCAGTCCCGGGTGCACCAGGTGCTGTGAGCATCCCTTTTTCCACCCGCAGATCTACTGGCCGGCTCCCGTGGAGTGGAGGGAAGAATGCAACTGGGCCGGCAAGGACATCACTGTGAGTGACGGGGCATGTTGTGGGATGCCAGGGCTGTGCCAGGGGTCTGCCCCAGCACCACCTCACCCTTCATTCCCTCCATTCCCAGGCTGAGTGCATGAACTTTGTGAAGATCCTGCACCCCTACAACCGGACCCACCTGTATGCCTGTGGCACTGGTGCCTTCCACCCAGTCTGTGCCTTCGTCGAGGCTGGCCAGCATGCAGAAGTGAGCCTCCCCTGGCACCACCACAGCCCCCAGCTGCTGCCACCTGCCCACCTCCCATCCTTACCCCTCTCCAGGAGCCTGTTTTCAAGATGGACCCCCACCACACTGAGGATGGCAAGGGGAAGAGCCCGTATGACCCCCGGCATACAGCCACCTCTGTCCTTGTGGGTAAGGGAATGCTGAGCCCGGTGCCAGGTGCAGCGCGGCACAGGGGTGCCGGCGGGTCCCCTATAACGCTTCCCTCGGTGCCTGCCAGGCGAGGAGCTCTACTCTGGGGTGGCCACCGATCTGATGGGCCGTGACTTTACCATCTTCCGCAGCCTGGGCCGGCGTCCCTCCATCCGCACGGAGCAGCATGACTCTCGCTGGCTCAATGGTCAGTGCTGGGGACTGGGAGGGTGTGGGGAGAGGGGGGTGCTGGCACCCTGGCACGGCAGTGCTGCTGCCTGGAGGCATTAGGGCAATGACTCCTTCAGGTTCAGATGTACCCTATCCTTCACTGCCTCCAGAGGGTGACTTCAGGGGGTCCTGTGCCCCCTCCAGACCCCTGATGTCTGGTGGAGTCCCATCTACACTCTGCCTCTGCTCTGCAGCTGGGCAGGGTTGGTTTTGCACCCTCCCCTGGGACCCCGACAGGTGCTCCAGGGTCCCTGGGGAGCAGAGCTAGTGGAGGCATTGGAAGCATCACCGCTCTGTCCCCAGAGCCCAAGTTCGTGGCCGTTTTTTGGGTGCCAGAGAGTGAGGACCCCGATGATGACAAGATCTACTTCTTCTTCCGTGAGACGGCGGTCGAACGGCAGCAGGGGCTGGGCAAGACCAGCTTTGCCCGCATCGGCCAGATCTGCCGGGTGAGAGCATCCACAGGCAGGTGGGTTGGGGGCCAGGGTGCCCAGGGGTGCCACCTGTTGCTGCTGACACTGGTGTCTTCCTTTCCCTGGCAGAATGACATGGGTGGGCAGCGCAGCCTGGTGAACAAGTGGACAACATTCCTGAAGGCTCGGCTCGTCTGTGCTGTGCCAGGACCTGATGGGGCAGACACCCACTTTGATGAGCTCCGTGAGTAAACGGGGATGCGACCCCCCAGTGTAGCTGTGGGCAAAACTGGCAGCACTGATGCCTTCCCTGCTTGCAGGGGATGTTTTCCTGCTGCAGACAAGAGACAAGCGCAACCCTCTGGTCTACGCCATCTTCTCCACCTCCAGGTCAAGCCCCCTCCCCAGTAACCTGCACATACCCAGTGGTGCCCTCCTTGCCCTCTCACATCTTTCCCCTCTCTCTCCCACCAGCTCTGTTTTCCAAGGCTCAGCTGTCTGTGTCTACACCATGGCCGACATCCGCCGGGCTTTCCTGGGCCCCTTTGCACACAAGGAAGGTCCCAACTACCAGTGGGTGTCATACCAGGGGCGTGTGCCATACCCCCGCCCAGGCATGGTACGTGGTGTAGGGGTGTCCCAGCTGGTGCCACCAGTGGGATGCCACTACCTGGAGTGGGGGCAGGGAGTGTGATACCCTGCTTAGCCACTGCTGTCTCCCTGCAGTGCCCCAGCAAAACCTTTGGCACCTTCGGCTCCACCAAGGACTTCCCAGACGAGGTGATCCAGTTTGCCCGTCACCACCCGCTGATGTACAACCCTGTCTTGCCCCATGGCCAGCGCCCCCTCTTCCTGCAAGCTGCCGTGCCCTACACTTTCACCCGCATCGCTGTGGACCGTGTCACCGCTGCTGATGGTCACTACGATGTCCTCTTCATTGGCACAGGCATGTGGTGACCCCAGGGATGGGGCAGTGAGGGAGAGCAGGGGGATGCTGGGGCTGGGACCTGTGGCCTCACCCCTCCCTGCCTGCAGATGTGGGCACGGTGCTGAAGGTGGTCTCATTGCCCAAGGAGAGCTGGCACCGCATGGAGCCGCTGCTGCTGGAGGAGCTGCAGGTCTTCCAGGTGAGAGTCAGGGCTCCACATCCCACCAGTCAAACTTCCCTGCAGCACGCCCGTGTGCTGTCCATGCTCTGGGTTGTGCCAGGGCACTCCAGCTGCCAGGATGTGGGAGCCAGCAGGCTGCATGCCCAGATTCCCCAATGCACCCTTAACTCCTGCCCATGCTCTGTCCACAGGATGCCTCCCCCATCACCAGCCTGCAGCTCTCCTCCAAGCGGGTAAGGGAGGGCATCCCCCTGGGCATTCCCGTGTCCACCATGGCTCTGCCTAGCCCCATGCCACAGCATGGGGGTGCTCAGCTCTGCTCTTCCCCCAGCATCAGCTCTACGCTGGCTCCACCACAGCGCTGGCCCAGCTGCCCCTGCACCGCTGCGGTGCCTACGGCAAAGCCTGTGCCGAGTGCTGCCTGGCCCGGGACCCATATTGTGCCTGGGATGGCAATGCCTGCACCCGCTACGTGCCCAACACCAAGAGGTAGGTGACGTGCCAGAGTGCAGTGCTGGGGCAGCCAGCCAGCCCTGAGGCCATGGCGAGGAGCACAGGTCACACCGCTGCAGCCCCTGCTCCTCCATCACCTTCCCACAGGCGTTTCCGCCGGCAGGACGTCCGCAACGGTGACCCCAACGTGCTTTGCTCTGAAGGTGAGCTGGGACCCAGCCAGAGTCTGGGGGCCAACCCTGCCATGGTGGGGAGCTGACAGCCAGGCTGTGTCCCCGCAGATCCCGGGCGGGACAGCGTGCCCCAGAAGCAGCTCTACGGGGTGGAGGGAAGCACCGTCTTTCTGGAGTGCATCCCCAAATCCCTGCAAGCCCGCGTTCTCTGGACATACCAGCGCACCCTGAACGATCCCCAGCGAGAGGTAGGCTCTCCCTGGCCGGGTACCGCCGGTGGGACCGTGCCGTGCCGTGCCGAGCTGACCGCCCGTCCCCACGGGTGCTGCAGGTGCAGATGGACGAGCGGGTGGTGCGGACGGAGCGGGGTGTCCTGCTGCGCAGCGTGCAGCGTGCCGACGCCGGCCTCTACCTCTGCCACGCCACCGAGCACGGCTTCACCCAGCCCCTGCTGCGGCTCTCCCTGGAGGTGATCGGCGCCCGGCAGGCCGCGGGCCTGGCACCTGCCGGAGAGCCCCAGCTCGCCGCCGGGGTCCCCGGCCGCAAGGTCTGGTACCGGGACTTCCTCCAGCTGGTGGAGCGCCCACCGCTGGGAGCCACGGACAAGGTCTGCCAGAGGCTCTGGNGAGCGGGGCCCCCGCAGCGCATCCCCCTGGTGACCCGGGGGTCGGCCCCGGGCGCCGGGCTCTGCCTAGGAGCGGGGCCGCAGGTGGGGCACAGCCTCGGCCGCCCTGCCGGCAGCACTGCGGGGGCAGTGGCGGGGGGCTGCAGCTCCGGGGCCGCAGGAGGGCAGCCGGGCTGAGCAGCCCCCTGAGGGGCTGCCGACTGCCCTTGCCACCGGCTCCAACACCGGTGGGGACCCAGCCGGCTGCCGGCATCGCAGAGTCACAGAAATATTTATTAACGACTGTTACGATGAATGTAAACCTGCAGGGCCAGGCAGTGCCCCCCCAGCGTGGCACCGTGGGAGGACGGCACAGCAGGGTCACCCTCGGGTCCCAGAGGGGCTACAGGCAGGAGTGGGAGCAGGGACGGGCAGGACAGGCACTGGTGGGACGCAGGGGCCCAGCAGGAGGAGGGGGGCGCAAAGGGGAGATGGGAGGGGCATAAAGGTGGCACCCACCGCCCTGGGTGTAGAACAGTGGCACAGGGGACCTTGTACTAATTGAGCACAATAAAGCAGATTCAGCCGCCCAGGGTCCCGCGTCTCACCCAGAGCCCCAGGAAGCACTCGCGGGGCAGCCCGGTGCCCCACAGCATGGAGCCCCTCTGGCACCGCCAGCCTAGAGAGGTGGGATGTTGGGCAGCACTGGAGGGTTGAGGGGAGACAAGACCTGCAGGGACATTGCCAAGGTTGATAGGTTTCCCCCAGGCTTCCAGCTCCACTGACTTCTGGAAGATGAAAACCAAAACTTCCCCAGTGCCAACAGGCAGCGATTAAGGCAGTGACCGAAGGTGACCTCGGAGTCTGCTGCCTCCTGCTGTCTGCGATGGCATCAGGACCCCTGGTGGCACTGGCCACATCCCACGGCCTCTGGTGACACCATGCCACCAGTACAAACCATGTCCCAGCACTGGCTGCGCCCCAGCCCTGACACTTGAGCCCCCAGCGTGGGCACAGGCAGGCACTGGTGCAGGCAGGAGCTGGCAGAGAAAGGAGCTGGTTTTTTCTCCTGAGGTCCAGCTGGCAGCAGGCTGGCATCCCTGACCCCACCAGGCACCCTGGGTACAGGGAGCACTGCTTTACTGCACCCCTGTGTCCCTATGCCATCCCAGCAGCTTGTGGCATTGAGGTCCCCCCTCATCCCAAAGGGTTGGTGACCCCAACCCTTGACCACCCCATGTGACACATGGCACTGTCCCCAACAGAGCAAGCAGCACAAGGATCTACCAAATATTTATTTCCAGCATGACAGGGGGGTACACAGGGGCATGGGCTGGTGCTGAGGGCAATGCGCAGGAGGGCAAGCAGGCAGGGAACTAGGGGTGCTGGGGGCCTGCACCCCCCCGGAGCCGCAGGAGCATGTAGATTGTGGTCATGGGCTTGACATTGTAGTGCTCCAGTGTGTGCTGGTCCTCCAGCTCCCTGGAGCCATAGGTCAGGCGCTGCTCATTCACAGAAGGCCCCTGGCGGGCCTGGATCTGCTCCTTCAGCTGTCGGACGGTGTCAGTGGGCAGCACCATGTAGGTGGTGGTCCGATTCTTATCATCCTTGACCAAGACCTGCATCTTCTGGGGCTCAGTCTGCAGCAGCACCAGCGTGGTGTTGTAGAAGATGCCATGCATGGCCAGGGTCTCGCAGTCCTGTAGGATGACGTTGCTCCTACCTGGGTCCTGTTGCGCCAGGCGCTGCCTGTATGATGGGATACCCCAATCCTGCTGGATCACCTCCTTCAGCTGCCTGATGGTGGTGTAGGGGCTGACACGCTTCGACAGTTTGGTGCCCGACAGCTGCATCACCTCAATGGTCACGGACCGGGCTGGCTGCAGGGACAGGAGAGCGGGTGGGCAAAGACAGCAGGGGCAGGGGTGGGGGACCGTGATACTCACAGGCTCAGGCAGCCTTACCTGCACATTCCAGGGCTGGACGTTTTCAAGGCAGGGCAGCGAGTGGCAGGAGAAGGCAGCTGCATGTGCCATCAAGTTCCAGTTCTTGTCTTGGCCCAGGATCCCCGTGGGGTCAGCAGGGTCCAGGATGACAGGGCTGCAAACACAGAGAGTGGGCATTGCTGTCAGCCCTGGGCAGTGCCATGGGGCCAGTGGGCACAGTCCTACTGGGCACGGTCCTCACCGGGGACTGCACAGCAACCGCTTGACATGGTCACCAATCTCTCTGTGCTGGAGCGAGTAGTACTTCTCCCAGTAGATGCAGATCTCCTGGTGCCGGCACAGCAGTTCCAGCACTGTGCGGAAGCCCTGAGCCATGACAAAGGACTCGCAGGAGCCTGTGGCCTCCTCCCAGGCATAGATGGTCAGCAGCTCCAGGGCATACTTAGGGGGCAGGTGCGCATTGGGGTACTGTGGATTCAGCAGCTGGGGAGAAGACAGAGATGGGGGTGAGAGCTAGCTGGGATGGGTGTCTAGTGGGAACTGGGAAAGCTGGGCAGCCCCTCACCTCCTTGTACCAGTACTTGACCAGGCGCAGGAGGTTCTTCAGCTTGGCGGGGTGACGCTTCACGAACATCTTCTGCAGCTCAGTGAAGCAGGGGGAAAACTCCCCAGGCTGGCTGGAGGAATGCAGGAGCCTCACATACACTTCTGCATTCGGTGGAGCATCCTCGGTCACCTGCCCTGTGGGGTGAGAAGGAGGGTGAGAGCCATCCCAGCACTGACACCACTGCCTGTCCCTGTGCCAGCCTGCAGCTCTTACCCAAAGCATCATAGGCAGGCAGGATGTCCATATCAATGGACTCTCCGGTCACCTTGGAGGTCAGAGTAAGGCTGAGGGAGCGCGGCGTGTTGTCAGGACCTTTGTACTTGGGCTCACTGATGTACACATCGAACCGCAAGCTCTCCCTGCAGGCCTTCAGCCTTATCATGATCAAATCCAGGATAACCTGTCTGTTCCTGTTCTGCTCCTGGTAGCTGGATAAGCAGCTGAGGAAGAGCACCACATCAGCATCAGAGTTTTTCTTCAGAGCTGTGCCCTTTCCTGCTGAGCCGCCCTGCAGAGACAGACCCTGCCTGTTAAGCACCACTGCTAGCACCACGATCGGCTGCCACCACTCCTGGAGCTGGCAAGGGAAACTGAGGCAGGGCAGGAGCTGGAGCATGGGACAGTGGGAAGGGTGGCAGCAGGAGTGGCAGCTGGCCTCCAAGCCGGGCAGCACTCACCTTGACGGTCTTTTGGACGTGGATTCCATCCCCAAAGCAGTTCCTCTTCAGGAATTCGCAGATTTGCCCCACTGTCTCCTTCACCTGCATGGTGAAAGCTGTGCTGGGCTGCAGGGTCTCTGCGATCCAGCCATCCAGGTTCCTGGTGGTTACTGTTCTCAGTCCGTTCGTGGATGCCACCTGGTCCACATCCATGCTGACAGGTGCGTCACTCCCGTTGCCCTTTTCTGACTTGCTGCCTCCTATACCTATTCCTGCCTGCCACTCTCCCACAGCCTGCTCCTATCTGCAGCAGCTTTTAAACCTTCCCGGGCCACCGCCCCGATGCGTCACCGCTGGGAACTTAAGGTGGCCCCGGGTCGTTCCCACGGACCCCCCCCTCCCCCCGGTGTCTCCGGTGCCACCACTGCGGGGGCTGGGAAGGGGGCAGGAGTGGCTGCGCGACACCCTGGCATCTAGCTCGGGTGGTGGTGGCAGAGAGGCAGCTGCCTGCAGGCTGGCTCTGGGGTGCTGGGGACCTCATAGCCCAGGTGCCTGCGGTGGCACAGGGTCTCCCCTGGGTGTCCTGCTGGACAAAGGCAGAGCCCCACCGCAGGGACCCGGCACCAGTCCCATGCTGGCGGCTCAAGTGTCCGGGCTGGGGCACAACCGGTGCTGGGACATGGCTCATGCTGTGGCATGGTGTCAGCAGGGGCAATGGGATGTGGCCAGTGCCACCAGCTACCCTGGTGTCACCACGGACAATGGAATGGGGCTGTCACCAGTGTCAGCAAATGCCCCGGCATCACTGTAGGCAATGAGATGCAGACATAGCCATTGTCACCGAGGGTCCTGGTGTCAACCCCATCAGTGGAACACGGCTGATGCCAGCATCACCAGGGAGGCTGATGCCCTCCCTTGCAGTGGGATGCAGCCGGTGCCAGAATCAGCAGAGCCCCCGGTGTCCCTCGATCCCGGGAGCAGGAAGCAGCAGGTAGTACGGGTAGGATGTTGCTGCCCGTGCTACCTTAAGCTGGGAGTTTCAGTTTCTGTTCCTGACGCAATTTCTGTTTCTGACTCTGCCAAGCTGGAAACGAAAGTGGAAAGGAACGCGCGAGTGCCCTTCTGGCCCAAATAAACTGGGGAGAGCCAAATAACAGAAACACACCCGGGAACTCGGGGCAGGGTCAGGCACGGCCAGGAGGATGGGCGGGGGCTGTAGGCAGAGGGGGAGTGTGCTCCTGGGAGCAGGGGCTGGCAAGAATGGGAAGAGGAACAGGGTAGGGAACAGGGGCAGGAGCAAAAAGGGGCAGGCAGTCAGGACATGGGCAGGAGACAGGCAGAGACTGGGGAGAGGAGGGAGGGAGGGAGGGNGGCAGGGACAGGGATATAGTCAGGAGCAGGGACAAGGACAGAAGTAGAGGTATTGGCAGCAGCAGCAAATGGCCAGGTCAGGGATATGGGCAGGGACAGGGATATAGTCAGGAGCAGGGACAAGGACAGAAGTAGAGGTATTGGCAGCAGCAGCAAATGGCCAGGTCAGGGATATGGGCAGGGACAGGGATATAGTCAGGAGCAGGGACAAGGACAGAAGTAGAGGTATTGGCAGCAGCAGCAAATGGCCAGGTCAGGGATATGGGCAGGGACAGGGATATAGTCAGGAGCAGGGACAAGGACAGAAGTAGAGGTATTGGCAGCAGCAGCAAATGGCCAGGTCAGGGATATGGGCAGGGACAGGGATATAGTCAGGAGCAGGGACAAGGACAGAAGTAGAGATATTGGCAGCAGCAGCAAATGGCCAGGTCAGGGATATGGGCAGGGACAGGGATATAGTCAGGAGCAGGGACAAGGACAGAAGTAGAGATATTGGCAGCAGCAGCAAATGGCCAGGTCAGGGATATGGGCAGGGACAGGGATATAGTCAGGAGCAGGGACAAGGACAGAAGTAGAGATATTGGCAGCAGCAGCAAATGGCCAGGTCAGGGATATGGGCAGGGACAGGGATATAGTCAGGAGCAGGGACAAGGACAGAAGTAGAGATATTGGCAGCAGCAGCAAATGGCCAGGTCCGGGATATGGGCAGGAGCAGGGATAGGTGTCCCCTTAGCGTTGGGTGACAACACGGCAGGAATACAGGCAGGGGCAGGGATATTAGGAGGAGAGGCAGGGAGAGGACCAGCAATGGGGACAGGGTTACAGGCAGGGACAGGTGTCATGAGCATTTCACACCCGGCCCATGCAGCCTGTGAAGCAAGATCAGGACACCAAGATGAGCATGACAAGAGACATTCTTTATTCGCACGCAGGGGTTGTCCCAGCCAAATCGAGGCACCCCAAATGTGGTTCACATGTGGCTCTCGCACCCTTCAAGTGCTGGGGTACGGCAGGGCTCCACCAATCCCCTACTATCCCCATGGCTTTGCAAAGCCAATGCAGTTCTATGGCTTTGGCATCCTTCTTTCCTCTTTCTGGAGTCAGTCTCACTACCTCAAGGGGTACTTATCTGTGAGGCCAGATGATGGGAGGGTCTCAGGGAGGTCTTATCTTATTTTATCTTGTCTTGTCTGCCTGCCTACCCAGCCATAGCTATGCAGTGTACAGTGTAACAGGGGGTGTATAGATCTTAATAAAGGCCATACCATACTAGGAAGAGTAATTGGTACATTACCTAGGGAATGAGATTTTCCTAATGAGATGCAGGCAGGGGCAGGGGCAGAAGAAGGGATACGGGCAAGGATAGTAAGGAGCCAGGGATGAAGACAGAGCCGGGACAGGGAGAGAGGCAGGGAGAGGGGCAGGGATGTGCTGAAAATCACGTTAGGAAAAGCCAGTGTCCATAAAGGAGACAGAGGAGTCCTACAACTTAATTCGAATAAAGGGAGAGAGTCCACCGAGCCATACCCCCACTGGGTTTCTCTCTCGAGGTCTCCTTTTACCCTAAACTCCCGGCTGCATGTTGCCCTCTTCCTTTCCCCATTGGCTGAGGCCCTAGGAAGGTACAGCCTTCTCGAACCGCCTACCACATGTTCCGCCCTTGAACCTGTCATTTTCCCCTGAAGTTCAGAAGTTCAGGCTGAGTTCTGCAATAGACTTTGTGCGGACTCGTATGTGTACTACCCTAAAGTTCAGGAGTTCAGACTGTCTGGGTTCTGTACCAAACCTGTGTGGCTTGAGGTTGATAGAGACATTAAGACCCATTTCAAAGACATTAACACCCATTTCTCCTAAAGACCCGCACCCATCGAATTGTTTGTAAAGACATGAGTACACATCTTTCCTATCAGGGACCAGGGATGAAGACAGCGCCAGGACAGGGATACGGGCAGGGATACCGAGGGACCAGGGATGAAGACAGCGTCAGGACAGGGAGGACAGAGAGAGCGGCAGGCGCACGGGACTCGCCCGGGTCCGACGGCGCACGCGCAGATGGCGGGAGTGCTCCC
>VXAD01008598.1:439104-465143 GCA_013399195.1 Dicrurus megarhynchus
GGGGAGACCGCGTGAGGGGACCGGGGGGGGGCCGGGGCCGCGTGTGACATGGGCGGGGTGACAGCGCCGAGGTGACAGCGCGCCGGGCTCACACGGGTCTGCTCCGCACCCCCGCAGGCGGCACCGGCAGCGCCCGGGCGAGCTCGCCCGGTAGCGAGGAGGAGGCCGGCAGCGAGGTGCTGAGCCACTGCAGCAGTGCCAGTGAGAGCGTCAGCCCCGCCGACGAGGGACCAGGTGAGCCACGCGGACCCCATGGTGACCCCCACGTGGGTCGCGGTGTCCCCCACACGCGGGCTCCCCGGCTTCACGTGGTGCCGCCCGGGCAGGGAGCGAGGCGGCGAGTGAGCAAGGCCAGGAGGAGGAGGTAGAGGACAGGCTGAAAGAGCACATGGACACCCTCCTGGACAAGAGGTGAGGAGCGGCTGTCACCCCCGTGGGCGCTCCTGGCACGCTGCCTGCCCCTGCCAGCACTGCCAGCCAGCGGCAGGGACGTGCCCCGTCCCGGGACACCCCAGCCCGTGACGGCCCGCGGTCTCTCGCAGCGCCAAGGCGCGGCAGGTGGCACTGCAGAGCCTGCGCCTGGTCCTGTCCTCCAAAACCCTGTCCGAGTTCCTGCTGGAGCGCCGCCTCACGCTCACCGACTCCCTGGAGAAGTGTCTCAAGAAAGGTCAGGGTACGGGCGGGCGGGTGGGGGCGGCGGGGCCGGGGACTCGTGTCCGAGGGAGGTGTCTCCTGCTGCCCACAGGTAAAGGGGAGGAAAAGGCGCTGGCGGGCACCGTCCTCACCCTCCTCTGCCTCCAGATGGGCTCTGGCCCGGAGGGAGAAGAGGTGTTCCGCAGCCTGAAGCCCCTGCTCGTCAGCGTCCTGACAGACAGCACAGCCAACCCCAGCGCCCGGCAGAGCGTAAGGCCTGGCCCCTTTCCTCCTGGGGACACCTCCGTGGTGGGGAGAGCCCAGGCAATACCTTTGGGGGCCCCCGCAGTCCCGGGAGGGTGACAGAATTGGGTGCTGTGGAGTGTGGTGGCACAAAGCAGGGGCACCACAACCTGGCTGCCCCCTTGGCTGGGCACTGGATCAGGCCCAGCATGATCCAGCCGGGCCTGATCTGACTGCGTTTCCCTCACTTCTCTTGCCAGTGTGCCACGGCCCTGGGCATGTGTTGCTACATTGCTGCTGCTGACTTCGAGGTAACTGCGTCTGGGTGTCATCCGTACCCCTGCAGGAGGGCACCCAGGGGCTGCCGTGCCACCTGCCCTCAGCCCGCAGCTGAGCTGGGGTAGGGGTACAGGGACATCAGGGACAACCCAGGCCCCTTTCCTGGGCAGCGTGGAGCTGAGCTGGGGGGAGGCCTGCGTTGTAGAGATGGGGTGTTGTGGGTGGAGTAGCCTCTCCTGCCCCAAGGGACTCCTCGCACCACTTGGCATGGTGGGTCGCCTTTGGTCCCCAGTGCACAGCTCACTGTGGCATCTTCATGGTAGCTGTGGTCTGACTGGCGAGTTTCTCTCCTCCAGGACCTGGTTTCATGCCTGTCCTGCTTGGAGGGCATCTTCAGCCCCTCCAGCACAGGCGAAGGAGGCTCAGCACCTGCTCAGCATGGGCCTCTGCACTGCAGCGCGCTCCAGTCATGGTCCCTGCTCCTCACCATCTGCCCCCCCTCCCACCTCAGGAGCATTTTGGACAAGTGAGTGGGGTGTGGGGTGAGTGGAGAGTGGTGTGGGGCGGCCAGCTGTGGAGCAGGGAGCCCCTGGGGCAGTGCTTGGCCTCCCTGACTGCCCTCTTGCCTGCCTGTCCCAGTTGCTGGCTGCAGCTGCCCCCACTGCTGACCAGCAGCAGCGTTGCCCTGCGCATCCTGGCCGGGGAAACCATTGCACTGCTCTTTGAGCTGGCCCAGGACCTGGAGGTAAGATGGGGCTGTGGCAATGGGAGCAGTGGGTGAGCAGTAACCAGGCAGCAGGGAGGGAGCTGCTGTGACACCCTGCCCATGCCCCGGCCGAGCTGGCATTGACTGGTGTCACCAGCAGGCACCCAAGCAGAGGGGCTGGCCCCAGTGATCCCCCAGCCATGGCAGTGGGCAGTGCCTGGAGCCCATCCCTCTAAATCCCCTGCTTTTTGGCAGGAGGACTTGTGCCACCAAGATACAGAGTTGCTGTGTGCCCAACTCAAGGTCCTGGCTACTGAGAGCAACAAGTACCGAGCCAAGACGGACCGACGGAAGCAGCGATCCATCTTCCGGGACATCCTGCGTTTCATTGAGGTACCGGAGCCTGGTGCTGCCCTGCGCTGCCCTGCCACTGTATGGCTGCTTCCCAGCTGCCTGGTGATTCCTCTCTGTGGAGGGCCAGGGGCCACGTAGGGCTGGTGCTCAGATTATTGCTGATGCCCCTCTCTCTGCTCAGACTGGGGAATACCAGGAGGAGACCATCCGATTTGGCCTGGAGTGCATGTACCTGGACAGCTGGGCACGCCAGCTCACCTACCAAGCCTTTAAGGAGGTGCTGGGCTCCGGCATCCGCCACCACCTCCAGGTAGGGGCTGGGCAGATGCACCAGGGAGTGCTGGGCTGGTGCTGGTGGGTGCTGACAGACCCCTGCTCCCACAGAACAATGAGCTGCTACGGGAGATCTTCGGCCTCGGGCCCCCCTTGGTGCTGGATGCGGCTGCTCTGAAAGCCAGCAAGGTCTCCCGCTTCGAGAAGGTGGGTGTCACCTCCCAGCTTTGTGCCCACAGTCCCCTCCTCTGCCACCGTGGGCTCCAGCTGAGTGCCTGAGTGTGGTGGGCGCTGGCAGGGAGGTGGGCAGAGGGGCATCCCTAACCTGTCTCTCCTTCCCTGTCCTTCCAGCACCTCTACAACTCGGCTGCCTTCAAAGCCCGCACGAAAGCCCGGAGCCGCGTGCGGGACAAGCGGGCGGATGTGCTGTGACGGGCAGAGGGGGGCAGAGCCCCCAGCCCACCTGGACTGCAGACCCAGCACTGTGAGGGGCAGGTGCCCCCAGCCCTCGGGCTTTTATTCATGTACAGCAGAGTATTTAATGCCTGGAGCTGCCCCGCTGGGGGCTGCCCCCTCTTTTATTTTTTTAACCAAAAAGTAGGAAGGATAAAAGAAGAGCAGGGGGAGGTGGTGGCGTGCTGCCGTGTGCCTGCTCTGTGGCTGGGGATCCATGTGGCACATTGGGAGGGGGTCTCACCCAAGCTCCTGCAGCCCCTCTCAGAGGCAGGGCTTGTGTCCCCCATCCCCAGTCCTGCAGGGGCACCAGGGTGGCCTGGCACAGCCTGAAGGTTGGGTGGGAGGGCAGAGCCATGCAGGGCTGCAGAGCAGCTGGTCCTGGTGTCTGTGCTTGTGGCAGGCATGTTCTCCCTGCCCTGCCATGCTGGGTACAGCCCCTGCCTCCCCAGCCAGCCTGGCACCAGCGATGGTGGTAGAGCAGTGTGGAGTGGCAAGCTCTGCCCAGCCCTGCCAGCTGCTCGCTCTCAACCCTTTTCCAGCCAAATGCTTTATATGAAATAGTTATCTTGTGGGAAATTAATCATGGGAGGGGGGCAACTGCCCAGGCGGGCATGGGCTATGCCAGTTGGCAGTGCCTGCCACCCTGGGAATGTATCTATCATGGTGATTTTGTAAGACTTTGATTGTAAGAGGTAATTAAAAGGCTAATTGAAGTATGCTTTCTGCCTTGTTAAGAGGAAGGGCTGTCATTGGGGTGGATGCAGGTCCTTACAGCCCACTCTCTTTCTCTCACAGCCTGAGACTGGGGCCGGGATTGCCCCTGTGCCCCAAGGGGCAATGATGCCAGGTCTCAATGGGTGAGGCTGCCTGCTCCCCCCTCCTGCCCTTCGGTGCCCCTTCCCGTGGTGGCCCGGAGCCCATGGTGGGGCCAGGGGTAGCTCAGCGGTGCCCGCCAGGCTGGGCACTGGCGTTGAGGCGAGCCCAGAGCTGCCTGCTGGCTGCCCGCAGCTGGTGCACGGCGTCCTCCTGGCTCTCCAGCCACTGGGCCAGCGCCCGCACCGACTGGCTCTGCAGGACTGCGGGGAGAGGATGGGGACATGCTGGGGGTGGGCAGCCTGGCCCCCCACAGTTCCCCGTCTCCCCACCCTGCCCAGTGCCACGTACCACTCAGGTAGATGGCCAGCGTGGCCAGGACCAGGCTCAACAGTGCCAGGAGCGCCAGCAGGGCCAGCAGCCCAGGGTGGCCAGGGCCGAGGCAGGGGCAGGGGCTGGCGGGGGCCGGCGCAGGCTGCTGGAGGGAGCCGGGCCGTTGCCTGCAGGCAGGGGAGAGAAGGGGTCAGAGCCTGGCCACGGTCACAGCTGGGGCTAGCACAGCACCCCCCACAGTGCTCTCACCCTCTGTGCCCTTGTGCCCGCCCGAGGCCCAGTGCAGGTCGCTGATGGACTCCACGGGGCGCAGGCTGATGGCTCCGGACTCACTGCTCTCAGGGTCCCCAGGCTCTGCTGGCGCAGCACCCTCGGCCCTTCCCATGCTGTCTGCTGGAGCAGAGGCAAAGGGTCAGCCCGTGCCCTGCCCACAGCCCCTGCCTGCCGGCACCCCTTGTGGGACCAGAGCCGTGCCGGGGGGATCCAGCCTCGGCAGCCCGGTGCTGCACCAGGGCGGGCAGCCAAGGCCGGTGTTCCCTTGGCACAGCCCTGCAGCCACAGTGGGCAAGCACTGGCCCCACCGCTGTCATCAGAGCAGTTAGCGGGTGCCTGGTGGCCACGATCCCAGAGCCTTGTTAGTGGGGCTGGAATCTGGCCCTGGCTTGGGGGCAGGAATGTGCCACCCCACAGCCAGGATAGCCCAGGCACTGTGGGACCGCCTGGGGCTCCAAGGGCCAGCTGGAAGCTGGTGGGCAGGTGCAGGGCAGTGCCAGTCTGAGGTGTGGCCCGGCTCACCCCGCAGGTACTGTGTTGCTTGGGGATGCACAGATGGAGACGTGGGATGTATGCTGTGCCACAGGGGCCTGGTGCCCATTGCCATAGTGGGCACGTCACACGGGACTGAGGGGGCTTTTGGAAAGTAGGCATTGCTCCAGCACTGTTTTGGGAAGCAACCATGCCTGCATTGGGGTAGAGGGAAAAGATTATTTCCTAGGTGTTCGTGTATTTTTGAGCAGTGGGCAGGGCCCACGCACTGTGCCCTTGGCAGAGCAGGGCAGGCTGGCACCGTGCCCACTCCCAATCCCTCCCGGGGTCAGTGGCGTGTCGCAGGGCAGCGTGGCGCCGTGCTGCTGCTGTCCTGACTGTGTGTCACCCACGGGGCTGGCAGGCGTCAGGGCTGGGGGGCCTCAGCTGGTACCCAGGGTCCCCTCAGACCCTCCCCACGGCCCTACCCTTGGCCGGGGGCTGCCCCATAGGTACCCACATCACCCCTGCACCCACTTCCCCTCGATGGGGTCACGGCTGGTCATGTAGGGTTGGTGCAGGGGGCTCTGCCAGCCAGCTGCCTACATCCTCCCCAAACCCTGCTGCCCTACACCTGCAGCCCTCCAGGACCCCCTTCTTCCCTGGGCAGGCATCTCTGCCCACAGCCCCCACGGCAGAGAGCACCATCTGGCCACTGCTTCCATCCCAACCCCACAGTCTCACGCCACCCCGTGTCCCCTGGGGTGCCAGGGCCCCCGCCAGCCCCAGGCCCACTCCCCAGTGTACCTTCTGCAGCCTCCCTGGGCATGGCTCCCTGTGCCCGGGCAGTGTGAGCGGGCAGTGAGGTGGTGCAGGGCCCCCAGGAGCTGGGCACTGGGTTCCCGGTGCGCCAACTGCGCCGCTTAAAATAGGACAGTGAGAAACACAGTTGGGGGGCGATAAAAATAGCTGTGGGGAGGGGGGCCTGGTGGCGTGGTCAGGGCTGCTGGCAGCACAGGGCCAGTGGCAAAGGGACAGCAGGTTGTGGCAGTGCCCCATACCCGCTTTCCCAGGGTAAAGGGGCTGTCAGCTCATGGGATCTAGGCAGAGCCCATGCAGGAAAACTGAGGCACTGTTGGACTCATCCAGATCCAAACTGGGGTCTGTGCTGCTTCTCAGTAACAATGGCAACTGTGCCCAGCCTGAGGGCACCACAGAGCCCCCCCAGCTTTGCCCACAAAGACCACTCCAGCTGTGCCAGGAGAATTTATTTAAGTTAACGAGACCATAGGAAGTGCCAGCAGCAGCACTGCTGATGTAGGGGACCGTGGCGGTCCCTGGCCTTGGTCACCAGCCCCACGTGCCCTGTGGCAGGCAGGTGTCAGAGGATGCGAGATCCTTGTGCCCATAGAGGCTGTGAGCGTGGGTGGGCACCCGGCAGGAGGTGGCAGGGCTGAGCCGGACCCGCTGGGCACAGCCTTCACCTGCCCAGCCACGGTAGCAGTGGCAGCGGAAAGCAGCTGGCGGGCCGGCACCGGCACCGAGGTGCAGGAGGCTGCCCAGGTCGTGGGGCCACCGGCGCACGCAGCGCCCGTGTCCGTGGCACTGCCCGTAGCTGCATTCCCGGGCTGCTGCCGTCACGTTGGCCACATAGGGACCCAGGGTGGACACAAGGTAGTGGCGCAGGCTGGCACAGCTTTCCTGGGGAGGAAGCACCAGTGAGAACCCACCCCGGCACTGGAGACCCTCTGGCCAGCCCTCCCTGGTGGGCACAGGGGATGTGGCCATCCCGTACATCCCATGCCACCTCCTGCTGCCCACTGTCTCCAGTGCTGCGGGGGGCCATACTCACAGCCGAGCGGGAGTAGGACATGTCTCCCCAGAGCACGAGTCCAGCCGCTCCCAGTGCCGCGCTCTCCCCGATGGTGTGCACCAGGTCAGCCTGCCGGGAACAGAGACGTGACCAGGTTAGGGGACACAGCCTCTGTCCCCGTGCCAACCAGACCCCTCCATCACACCCACAGCCAGCTCTGGCCCTGCACTGCTTACCAGCTGCAGGAACCGGGACGAGCGGCGGTAGGAGAGGCGGGAGTAGGCGATCACGGGGAGCAGGCCATTGGCCCCGAAGGCGGCCACGCGCAGGGCCTCGCGCAGCCGGTGGTGCACGTAGCAGCGGCGCAGGGCGGGTGGCAGCGCCAGCGGCAGGTAAATGCTGGGGTAGAGGGCGGAAGAAGCGGCCCAGAGCCAGCCCAGATGGTTGTTACGCTGCACCTCCGCCGGCTGGCACTGCCCGGTGTAGTTTGCCTCCTTGGCCCAGTTGCTGTTGAGGCAGTCGGGAAAGCGGTAGAAACCCCAGAGCCCCCCAGGGCGCAGGGCTCGGCCCAGCAGAAGCGTCTCCTCCATTAGAGCCTGTGCTGCCTGCTCAAACTCCAACTGGGCCAGTCGGAGCTGCTGTCGTGCCGGCAGGATGCCGTGCTGCTCCCGCACCCACTGCTCCGAGGCTGTCTGGTACATCCTTTTGGCCCCCCAGTTTTGGGCCCAGAGGGGCCTCCACTCCTCCCAGTCCACCACGGCCAAGCCATGGAAAGCAGGTCGCAGGAGAAGGTGGATGTCCTCGGCCACCCTGTCAAGGTGGGCACCAAGAGGGACGCGCTGAGGGATGCCCCCATTGTGGGGGACACCCTGCTGCGACAGGTAGGGGTACAAACCAAACTTGTTCTTGTAGAAGATGGTGATGTTCTGGCCGGCGAAGTGGCCGCCCTGGTTCTCCACGATGCCGTAGTCGCTGAGGGGCAGCCCCACGCCAAAGCGGTGCTGGCAGCGGCCGGTGGGGATGTTCCACACCACGGCAAAGGGCTGGCTGCCTGCCAGGGGCTCGGGTGCTGGGCTCTCCTCGCTGCCTGCGCCCAGTGCCAGGCAGGCCCACAGTGCCAGCACCAGCACCATCCCACCTCACCAGCTGCCTGGGGGGCCGGCACCCTGCGAGGAAAGGAGAGCCATGGGGGTGAGGCTGTGGGATGCAGTGGGCACCCCAGCAATGCAGGCACTGCCACCCTGGCATATGGTGGGCTAGGATGGGCCGCAGGGGCTGTGCTGCCCTGCAGGGATGTGCTGCCCACCCCAAAACCAGACAGGACTTGGTTACACTTGGGGGTTTCAGACTCCTCCTGCCTCAGCACTGCCAGTGTTACCTCTGCCTGCTGCCCTCTGGTGCTGAGCTCCTCCTTGCACCACCACAGCCATGACACAGCTCCGGAGTGGCACTGCAAGCCACTGACCCTGGTGCCTGAGATTCCCTGCTGGCTCCCAGTCCTGCCTGGAGTGACTCCCTGGTCCCTGTTTCGGCACAGTGCCTAGCCAGGCTGGGTGACCTATTGAAGGACTGAGTCCCCCAAGAGGCATGGTGGGGCCAAAGGGGCAGCTCTGTCCCTCACAGCCCAGGCAGGGCCAGAGGGGTCTGGTGCCCCTGCCCAGTGCTGGCCAGCTGCCCAGAATGAGGGGATTAGGCAGGGAATGGGCCCAGGGGCCGCGTGATGCAGCAAGGGCAGTGCTAATCCCTCGTTGCGAGGCCGGACGCTCTCTCTGACCTTCCCGCTCCCATGCCTCTGGCCCTCACTGACGCCAGCTGCCTTAGAGAGATTTGGCCCCCCTCGCCGTGCAGTGCAGGGGACCCAGCCCTGCAGCCCTACCACCATGCCCTACTCCCCCAGTGCCCCCCCAGCCATCCTGTGCCTCAGTTTCCCCAGGCTGCTCAGCGAGGACAGCTGTGGCCATGCTGGAGGCCATCACATGCCATCAGCCCCAGCTGCCCCACAGCAAATCCCGAGTGGAGGAGACACTGGTGGGACTGGGAAGCACTCCTGGGGACTAGTGCCGACCCCACAGCCTGGGCTGGGCCTGGCTCCCCACCATGTTGGTGGTTGCAGAGCCCCAGCCAGGCGAGCTGGGGGCCAGGTGGGAGCAGAGGCAGTGTGCCCAGGTAGGGCAGGGTATGGGAACCACCTCCCTGCCAGCACCACCCCCGGCAATGGGATCAGGGTGAACCAGGGAGGCTGGGGAGCTGGTACCAGCCCCGAAGAATGGCAGGCAGTCAGGCAGCGCTGCTGCAGCTCCCACCCACACTGCTTTTAATCACTGGCTCGGGGCCCCGGCCCCCCAGATGTCCTTCTTCATCCAGAAGATGGGGAGCCCTTTGGCATCACGGTGTGGGGTTTCCAGGAGGCTCTGCTTGCTGCTCTCAGCCAGGACACCCCTCGCCCAGATCACCCGCAGCACCTCAGAGGATAGAGCAGGGCTGAGAAAGGCCACGTTCTGCACCGGCTCGCCCAGGACAAAACCCAGGTGGGCATAGAAATGCTGCTTGTCATGGGTGGTGAGGTGCAGGCAGCGAAAGCCCCGGGCCCGGGCCCACTGCTCGGTGGCCTCCATCAGCCGCCGCCCATAGCCCTGGCCCCGCAGCGCCCGGGCCACCACCACGCTCTCCACAAAGAGGTCATGGGGACGGCCGACCACGCGGGAGAGTCGGGCATGGCCCACGAGCTCGCAGTGCCCCTCCCGGGCAGCGGGGGTCTCGCTGGGGCCCCAGCTCCGCAGCAGCAGCAGGCAGGCAGGAAAGGCGTCCGAGGAGCGCTGGAGCGTGTGGAGCCGCGACGCCCGGCTCTTCCCCCACTCCTCGCCCAGCAGCTTGGCACAGGCTTCCAGCAGCTCCGGCCTCTGGTGCAAGGGGACCAAGCTGAGCTCCTCTGACACGGAGCCCATTCTTCTCACTGACAGGAAATCAAGCAGGTCACAGCTTAGAGGCAGTAAGGCACAGACCATGCGTGTGTTCCCCCCAGCCCGCCACTGGCCCCAGCACAGCCGCGGCTCCCCAGCAGCACAGCCAGATGAGTTCATGGAGGAATCTGTCAAACGGCAGATTCATGGCAGGGAAGTGGCACATGGTGCCAGCTCCAGGAATTCATGCCATGAGACCTGCAGGAAGGTCTGGCACTGCCAAATGAGCAGAGTGGCAGGAGGCACAGTGCTGGCCTTGCCTCCTCCCCAGCCCCTGCCACTAGCTCCTGCCACCTCGGCACCTGTCAGACCAGCTAGCTCACTCATCACGTGTGCTCAGTGTCGGGGTTCTGAGGAGCAGAGGGGTCAGAAAACCCCTATCCTACAGCGTGCCATGGGGTCCCTTCTCTCAGCCTGGCAGTTCCCCTTGCGAAGGAGAAGCCGCAGGCAGAAGGCAGGAGGAACCACCACGCCAGTTTATTAACTAGGATTGAGCAAACTGCCCCACTTCCCCTCTGGGGGCTGGGGAGGGCCTGAGCCTGTCCTCCCACACCCTAGGGTGCCCCCCAAAGTTATCCCATTAGCTCCAAGACTCCGGACTCACAGCCCAGCCTCCACCGTCCCCTTCAAAGGCCAGACCCCACCAGCACTCCTGAGTGGGTGATGGTTTCCTTCTACCTGCCCAGCAAAGCCACACCAGGACTCCAACAGCACCTGCCTACCTTCACCCACCCTCCCTGTGCTCACCCTGCTCGCACTCACCCTGTTCAGTCACCCTGCTCAGTCACTCTGCTCACAACCACCCTGCTCACACCCACCCTGCTCACACTCACCCTGCCGCTGCTGCCGGCTCCCTCGCCCTGGGTGCCAGTGAGGCAGGAAGCAGCCCAGGCTCATGACCAACCACAGGGCCTGGTTCTGCTTCCCGGTGTGAATGACACGCCTGTCCAGGGCCCCACACGGCACCCCCCACTTCCCACGCTGCAACCCCACACTGAGCACTCACCCTGCCTGCACCCCGATTGCTCCAAACCACACAGCACCACACGTGGTGCAGAAACCGAAACGGCATCACCCAGCTGATCGCTGCTCCCACCTCATGGCTGCACCTCCCGAACACAGGTACCCACCCCACCACTGACCATCGCCGACCATCACTGACCCAACACTCACCTCATCACTGACCTGTCCTTAACCTGCCATTGACCCCATCTCTGACCCCACCACTGACCCATCACTGACCCTACCAATGGCCCCCTGACGAACTCATCATTGACCCACCATTGACCCCAGCACTGACCCACCACTGGCCCACCATTGACCCATCATTGATCCCATCACTGATCCCATCACTGACCCCTCCTTACAAGCCGCCACCGAGCCCCTCTCCCCGCCCTTCTCCCCGTCGCGCTCCCCTGCCGCAGCGCGGTCCCGCCCGTACCGTTCTCCGGCCCCGCCGCCGCCGTCACTTCCTCCGCCCCGCCCCGCCCCGCGCCCTCTGCCGGCCGGACGGCGCTCCATCCTCGGCCCCGGAGCTGTCCGCACCGCTCCGGGCTGCTCCCAAATTCCCGCATGGACTCACCGAGCCTTGGCCGTGGCAGGACGGCGGCACACCCTGCCCTGACCTGCCCAGCCTTCCGCAGGGCCTCCAGTCCCAGGGACACCAAGCCCCGCTGGGCAGACCTGCATTGCCGCAGCTCCGCTCCCTTCTGGAGCAGGGCTGTCCAAGGCTGTTTTGGGGATGTCCATCTTCACGCCCTCCCCTCCTCTCCAAGCAGTGGGACGCTGTGCGGGAGCTCTCCATCCGTCTCTTTCAAGTCGTGATGGGGCTTACGGAGAGCACCAGAGAGAAGGTGATGAAGAAGGAGGTGCAGGACAGCCTGCTGCCGCTGCTCCTTCACCTGCATGATCAGGACACGGGCGAGGCCAAGGTGGGATTCCCAACCTGGCCGGCCCTTTGGGCAGTGCAGTTTGGACCCTTCAGATGTGTCCCCATGAGTTCGAGCTTGCTCAGTTCCTAGGCAGAGCTCCCCTCCCTGACCACAGCTGCCTTTCTGCTCCTGCTGCCCGGATGGATGGGGAGGTGGGTTCCTTGTCCACCCAGCTCCTTCCACGCTGCCCCTGTCATGGGTTCCTGCAGCCTCAGAGACTGAGCGACAGCTCCACAGCAGCCTGGGGCCGGCAAGACCAAAACTTCGTAGCCCTGACAGGCTTCCAGCCAGAGAGGGTGGCTCCTCTCGTCATGCTCTGGGGCGCTGAGCCTGGGGGCAGCATCGCTCCCCTGCTGGTACATCCACTTGCGCTGGCTGCGACAGGCTCTCCCTAAGCCTTTTTTCCTTACAGAGACCAGTGCAGGGCTTTCCCACTGTCCTTCCCTGACTCCCCCTGTGCCAAAGAGAAAAGAGATTGTTTGCACATAATAGAATTTCTGCACAAAAGCAGAATTTAGCTCTTTAGAGCATCACCTGTCCCAGACAGAGAAACACTACACCAGCATGGTCAAGGACAGGTCCCTGGGACTCCACAAAGGACATGGGACGGGACCAGAGGCCATGTCCGACAGTGGGGGCTGGTTAAGGGTCCCTGAGGGGCAGAACGAGTTGATAATTTCGGAAGTAGCGACCCATCCACTGTCCCCATCACCACGGGGGTCTGCCAGCTGCGGGACTGGGCCCAAAGGGCCACGGGGGGCAGAGGAGGCAGCGCTGGGGGCCCTGGGGCTCTGACAACCGGTCCTGGGATGCGGGTCCCCGGCACGACCGGCCCGTCCCTGAGGCAGGGACGCCCCTACTCGCCCCGGAGCACCGGGACCGGAGGGGCGGGGACAGCGGCGGGGGGCGTGGCCAATACCGGGGGCGGGGTGGGAACGTGACGTCACACCCGAATGACAGCGCGGCCGCCGGACGGGGGCAGACAGGGCGCNCCGCGGTCGGCGGTAAGGGTCGGGCCGGACCGGAGGGAGGGAGGCAGGCGAGGATGGGCTACCTCGGCGGGGTCGCCGCCGTGGCGCTTTCGCTGCGCCCGTTCCCGTCCCATCTCGTCCCGTCTGTCGCCTCATTTCGTTCCGCAGGCACCGGGCGCCGATGGGAGACGGCGGGCAACGGCCGGTCGGCCCGCCGACGAGGAGGTGTCTAGCGATTCCGAGACAGAGAGGTAAAGGCTGCGCTCGAGGAGTGCCGGTACCGTAGCGGGGTGCCGATACCGGGAGATGCCTGTACCGGACGCGGTGCCGGTACCTGCGGGGTGCCGGTACCGATGCTCACGCACACGTGTCCCTGCAGCCCGTTGTTGGGGCGGCGGCGGCGAGAAGCAGCGGCGGCGGAGGAGGAGGTGGACGAGACGCCGCAGGAGAAGAAGCTGCGCTTGGCCAAGCAGTACCTGGAGGAGCTCCGCCAGCTCGGTGAGTCCCGCCCGGCGCCGGTGCCCCGGCGGGGCGGCCCCGGGCGCTGTGCCCGACCCTGATGCACTGTCCCGCCGCAGAGGAGGAGCGTGCGGAGGAGGAGGAGGAACTCGAGCCGGCGGATCTCATCGGCGACCGGCTGAAGGAGGACGTGGTGAGCGGGGGGGCGGGCGCGGCCCCTCGGTCCCGGTGACGGCAGCGGGCTCTGTCCCCTTCCCGCGGGACCGGGGCTGAGGCCACCTCTGCTGAGCCTCCCGCTTCTTTCCCAGTTGGAGCAGAAAGGTCGGCTGCAGCGCCTGGTCGCCAAAGATGTAAGTGCCCGGTGCTGGGGGTGCCAGACTGCAAATGCCGGCTCTGGGGACACTACGGCACGGCCAGCACCCCACGGCCCTTCTCCCTGCTGCCGGCACCCTGGAGGAGGCAGGGTGCTGTGCTGGGGTACTCCTGTGCCTGCGGAAGGGTCCTGGGCAGCCCAGCTCACATCCTGTTGTTCCTGCAGGTACAGCCTCCAGATCCAGCCAGGATCCGTGTGCTGCGGGGGCACCAGCTGCCTGT
This sequence comes from Dicrurus megarhynchus, assembly GCA_013399195.1. Classification (NCBI taxonomy): domain Eukaryota; kingdom Metazoa; phylum Chordata; class Aves; order Passeriformes; family Dicruridae; genus Dicrurus; species Dicrurus megarhynchus. The sequence goes on from VXAD01008598.1 coordinate 452,667, forward strand.
TACCTGCCTGGTCATCTCTCCCGATGACAAATTCATTTTTTCTGCTTCCAAGGACGGCTCCCTCATCAAATGCAAGTGTTTACCTGGGGCTGTGACTGGCTGTTCCCCAGCCCAAACCCTGCAGGGACCCAGGTGTCCACTGAGGTGGCTTGGCCCTCGGCTATTCTTGGATTGTGCATAATTCCAGGCTCTGTGGGAGGCTCGTTGGCACTTTTGGGTGTGGTGGGAGGCTCCCAGAGGGTGACTGCAATGCCTTTCATGCAGGGGAGGTGGACAGTGGGAAGAGGCTGTGCGTGGTGCCCGGGGGGAAGAAAGGCACGGAGGAGCGGCACATGGGGCACGCATCCCATGTCCTTTGCATGGCCATTTCATCGGATGGCAAGTACCTGGTATGAGGACAGGGGGTGGGGAGATGCCATGGGGAGTGTTCTCCTGGGGTCCTGGGGGTAGGGTCTCATGCCCAGATGTGCCTTGCCAGGTTAAAGCAGCCCCTACCCCCTGCTGGGTCAAGAATAGGTCCCTGGGACACCCAAAGCCCACGGAGCAGGAGTGGAGGCAGGGTGGGCTGTGGGTCTCCAAGGTGCAGGTCTCAGGCATCCCCCGCTGTGTGCCAGGCTACGGGAGACAGGAACAAGCTGATCATGATCTGGGATGCAGCCACCTGCAAGCGCCTGCACATCTTCAGAGGGCACCGCGACGCCGTCTCGGTGAGCTGGGGGCATTGGGCACGATGCCTGTGGGGCCAGGCAGCTGTGTCCTCCTCGGCATCCCTCACTGCTGTGCCGTGTCTGTCCATCTGTCCCCAGGGCCTGTCCTTCCGAAAGGGCACACACCAGCTGTACAGCGCTTCCCACGACCGCTGCGTCAAGGTGTGGGATGTGGCAGAGAACGCATACGTGGAGACCCTGTAAGGCCTGGGGGAATCCCAGTGACCCTCCCAAGGGGTGCGCCAGGAGCCCTGGGGAGGTGAGGGGGCAGAGGGTCATGCTTGCCACAGCTCTTTGTCATCTCCTTCTCCAGGTTTGGACACCAGGATGTCATCACAGGGCTGGACAGCCTGAGCCGGGAGTGCTGTGTGACAGCGGGGGGACGGGATGGCACCGTGCGGCTCTGGAAGATCCCCGAGGAGTCACAGCTCGTGTTTTCTGGGCACCAGTATGTCTGGGGTGCAAGAGGGGGGCTGTGGGCAGGCATGTCCAGCTGGGGCATCTGTGTGTGGGTGCCACGCATCACCAGGAGCACCCTGGGGATGCTCATGCCCCAGTGAGCCCTTGTCCCCTAAGCAAGATCCCAAAGCACGCTTGTAACCCCAGCAGTTGCTTCTCTTCACAGGGGCTCCATCGACTGTATCCAGCTCATCAACGAGGAGCACATGGTGTCCGGTGCTGATGATGGGTGAGCACGGTGCCGGGGTGGTGCCTGGGGTGGGCAGGGTGCCCCCTCAGCCCCCTCATCCCTCACGTTCCCCGCAGGTCTTTAGCCCTGTGGGGGCTGACGAAGAAGAAGCCGCTGGCGCTGGCTCGGCAGGCGCACGGGGAGCAGGATGCCCAGGGCCTGCAGCAGCCCTACTGGATCTCAGCGGTGGCTGCCCTGCGCAACAGTGACCTCCTGGCAACAGGTGTGTGGCAGCTGCTTCTGGCAGCCTGTGGGGGAAGCGTGTCCTGCTCCCATCCCTGGGCTGGGCTGCGTGACAGCCTCCTCTCTGTGCCCCAGGGTCCCACAGCGGCAGCGTGAAGCTCTGGAAGTGTGGTGAGGGATTTCGGAAGCTGGAGCACCTCTTAGACATTCCCTTGGTATGGATGGATGGGCAGGTTGGGAATTCTGGAGCTGGGCTGGAGGGTCTCTCGGCAGGGGCTCCCCTTCTTGGGCAGCAGGAGAAACCTGTGGGAGCCCCACACCCTGCCCTGTCCCTTCACCCTGCCCTGTCCCCTCCAGGTGGGTTTTGTCAACAGCCTCAAGTTCTCAGCAGCTGGTGACTTCCTGGTGGCTGGCATTGGGCAGGAGCACCGGTACTGTCCCCCCTCCCTGGTGCTGCCTGGGGGTGCAGCTTCCCCCTCCTCTGGGTCTTGCTGGAGGGTGACCCCCCCATTTCATCCACAGGCTCGGGCGGTGGTGGAGAATCAAAGAAGCCAAAAACAGCATCTGCATCATCCCCCTGAAGCAGAAGACAACAGCCTCTAGCCCTGAATCCCCTGGCAGCTCCTAGCCCCCTGTCCCTGGAGCCACTGGAGCAAGTCATTGTGTCACTGGAGCTGTTCCCCACATCCTTGGTGCAGCCACCACCCTGAGGTCAGCAGGATGTGAGTGGGGGTTGTCACATGGCCCCTGATGCTGCTGGCCCCCGTGTCTTGAAGTGGCTCTGCCCTCTACGAGGGTCTGTCCCCTTCTCTCAGGTTTGGCTGTACCTGAGCTCTGGAACAATCCATTTTGTAAAAAAAACACCAAAACCACTTTATTTACATAAATTACAAAAAAAAAAAAAAATCACACTCTTGTTCACAGAAAAAATCTACTCTTAAAAACTTGGTTGGGCTCAAATACCTCGGTCCTGTTGCTTGCCCTGAGCCTCCAAGGGCCCCCCCGGGCTCTGCAGGGGCTGGGGTCAGCGGGCATTTGTCCACCCCCGCTCCTGCCCTGTCTCCCACAAAGGGACGAGAAGCGCCACACACAGGGAAGCGATGGGGGGCTTGGGCCCAGCCCAGCCACGCTCAGTGGCTCTCCTGAGGCCGAAACCAGGAGGAAAACGTGAAACAGCAAAGCACTAGGAATGGGGTGACGTGGTCCAAGGCTTGGCACAGGACATGATGGGAAAGGCATCGCACTGGGACAGTGGGGTGGGCAATGGGGCGAGGGCAGCTCCATGTGTGGCACCACAGCGAGGCAGTGGGAGGTGCAGCATGGATTGGCGCAAGCAAAAAGCAGGAGGTGGAAAGTGGCTGGGCGAGAGGGAGTCGAGTTGTGCGCCGGGGCTGGGGGCAGGGGATGTGCCCCAGGGCTGGCTGCAGGTGGTGGTGGGTCTGCAGCAGGGCTCAGTGCAAGGGACAAGGAGAGGGTATTTGTGCCGCAGCTCAGTGCGAGGTCCGTGCGATGTGCACTACGGCTCAGTGCAAGGGGTGGGGGGCATTCACCATGGCTCAGTGCAGGGGGTGTGGGTGCACAATGGCTCGGTGCAGGTGATGCAGAGGGTATTTGTGCCATGGCTCAGTGCGAGGGCCGGGGACGCGCGCCGTGGCTCAGGGAGTGGGGATGTTCACCATGGCTCGGTGCAGGGTGTGGAGGACAGGGTACATGTAACGTGGCTCAGTGCAAGGGAAGGGTGACACGTACCATGACCCGACATGTGGGATGTGTAGCTCGTGCTGGGGCAGGGACTGAGCCTCCCAGCTGCATCTGGCACCTCAGTGGGCCGTGCTGCGGGCACTGCTCTCCCTGGGGAAGCGGTGGGGGTGCCACGTGGCAGCACCACAGCCTGGCCCCCCGTCCTTCACAAGGATGACGTTGTGGAGTCCACCACCTCGCGGCCATTGCACACCGTGGGCACATACGGCGAGGCTGAGCCTGGACAGGAAGGCAGCAGTCAGGGCTGGGTTGGGGTCTGGCAGCAGCACCCACCAGCATCCCGTGGCAGCAGTGCCCAGGGAGCTGGGGTGGAGAGTGCCCAGGATGGCCATATTCGCTGGGGTTGAAGTGGAGGGTGCCTGGGGTAGTGACAGGCACCCGGGAGCAGCTGAATCCCCTGAGCTGGGGTGGAGAGTGGCCCTGTCCCCTCAGAGCAATGACAGGCCCCCAGGAGCAGTACCCCTCTGGCAGCCGTGCTGTCCTGGGAGATGAGGCATTGGGAGAGAGGACAGGGAAGAGCCACTGGGGACACCGCATCCTCCATCCCCCTCCGTTTCCCACCGTGCCCTACCCCACACCCCACTTTCCTTCAGGAACCCATGCCAGGTGTGCCCACACACACCCCCCACCAGGAAAGGGGTGCTGTCCCCCAGCCTGTCCCCAGCCCCACCGTGCTCACCCTGGGACTGGCTGGAGCTGGCTGCTGCCACGCTGAACCGAGCGGTGCCCACGCGGTGACTGGCCACGTTCTTCTGCGGCTGGAAGAGTATGATGTGGAGCTTGGGGGTGAAGAGGCAGCCGAGGACCACGGTGCCGCTGAGGCTCACCGAGATGCACATGGTGGTGGTCTGGACCTGGAGACAGGGGTGGGCATCAGGTGCTCCACCCATCAGCCCTCTGCCCCGAGCAGGGCAGGATGAAGCCCATACTGTGGCACTGGCCAGCCCCACTGGGCACAGGCTGCACCCTGCAGGGACACCCCACCCCACAGCACATCCCTCTGTCAGGGTTGTCCCGCAAGAGACCCATGGGCAGAGCATGGGCACTGCCCTGATGGGGACAAGTTGCCCCCGCAAAGCAGGTGCACCCTGAGCAGCAACCCCAGCCCTGCCAACGGGCTGCTTTGTGGCACTGCCCAGGGCCAGAGCCTGCACTCCCCCATCCCAGTGCCCACTCCCTTTGGGGGTGCAGGTCCTCTCTGGAAGCCCTCGACCGCAGCTGCCCCCATCAGCTCCTCAAGACCCATCAACAATAGGTTTGGTTATTTGTGCCAGGGGGCTTGAGGCGCTGCAGGGTGCACCCCATGCTCCCCAGTTCCTGGCACTGCTCAGCAGCCCGGGAATCAGGCTGGCCCTGAGGCTGGCATTCATGCCCTGGGGTGTGGTGTCTGGATGAGCCAGGGGCTGTCTCATGCTTTTGTGTCACCAGGCTGAAGGATGGTCTGGCTATGGGGGATCTCTGGAATTCTCAGGGCCATTTCCCATCCTCACCCTAGCAAGTGAGGGAGTGGAGCAGCTCCTCTCTCCGGGACTCATTGCCCCATCAGCCACAGCCCTTCAGGACCCTTCACTTGGTCCTGAATTACCCAGTGCAGAGGTGACCATCACCAGGTGTGTGAAGACCCTTCCCCAGGCCCACACATCTCCTAATCATGAACCTGCATGGCCCAAATCTCCAGGACCACTTAGATCAAGCCCTGTCAGAGCCCCCTCAGAGCTCAGGCTCTTACACGGTAGTCGCTGGAGGTCACGTAGAAGATGGGCAGGAAGGCCAGCCAGATGATGCAGGTCGTGTACATGGTGAACCCAATGAACTTGGCCTCGTTGAAGTTTTCGGGACATTTCCGTGTCTTGAAGGCGTAGACCGTGCAGAGGACAATCAAGAGGACATTGTAGGTGAGCGAAATGAGCATGTTGGAGTCGCGGTTGTTGCACTTGAGGGTGACAATGTACCTCTTGTCAGGCTCAGTCTCCTTGCCTGTGCCAGGGGTCTCCACCAGCAGCCAGATGACGACGATGATCAGCTGGCAAGAGATGAGGGCCATGCAGATGACCACCTGTGACGTTGGGCTTATGAAGCGGGGGCGCTGGACCCCCTCCTTCACCCCGCTGAAGATCCTGGCGATGCGATTCGTCTTGGTCAAGAGGGCCGAGTAGCAGACGGCGAAGGACGTGCCCAGCCCCAGGCGCCGGAGCGTGCACACCCCGGTGGAGGGCTTCGCGATGAAGATGAAGGTCATGCTGTAGCACATGAGGACCCCGGTCAGGAGAATGTAGCACAGCTCTCGCCCAGAGGCCTTCACGATGGGAGTGTCGTTGTTCTTCACGAAGACTCCGATAACGAAGAGGGTGGAGATAAAACCCAGGCAAGAGATAGTGACGGGACCAATGGCCCAGACATCTTTCCAGCGGATGTACTCTTGGGGCAGCTCGTAGCAGCCGTTCAGGGTCTCGTTGGGCCAGTAACCAAGACCACAGTCCATGCAGGTGAACTCATCCAGCAGGTACTCATAGGGCTGGCAGGGGATGCAGATCCAGCAGCAAATGTCCCCGGGCTGCATGCTCTTGATCTCATTCTTCTTGCAGGGGTCGCTGCACTGGGACACAGGAATGGAGGTCTCAGCCCAGGGGATGAGGCTGGTGTCGAGGATGAGCCCCTCTGCCCAGTAGCCCACTTTCTGGTACCGATACCGCCCGTCCACGTAGTGGTAGTTGAAGATGTTGTAGCGCCCGATCCCATCGCCGTAGCGGTCAAATCGAACGACGCTCTCGGTGTCTGCCGGCCTGAATGGAGCTGCAGGGAGGAGAAGGGCAGACAGTCACCGCCTCAGGGCAGGAGAACACTCACTCCAGGCCTGGAGCCAGGTCTCATCCGAGGGTCACATCCCACCATGGTAAATGTCCAACCTGTTTCCTGCCTTCACTCCCATCCTTGCTGCCTATGCACATGTTAGGAGCAAGAAAGCAAAGGTGGAGAAGTATGTCCTCACCTGCCTGAGAGCCCATCAGCCCCACCCAGCTCTGCAGGGGCAGAGGGGGATTGTGCAGCCTCCACGGCTCTCAGTGACACCTGGTAGCTGAGACACCCTCAGCCCAAGTGACACATGTCATGCTTCTTCTTCATCCCAACCTACATGGGTCCCTGATCATGGGTCCCTCCAGTTTAATCCCTGAAATGTGAATAAATCGTGATGCTTGCAAGGACTCATGTTCTCGAGGGTCCCTTGTGGGGCTGGTCCCACCCAGCTGTAGCAGGGTGGAGTTGGTGACCAGCTTCTCCACACCTTTCCACTGGGGACAGAAGGCCTGGATTGCCTCCCAAGGATGGTGGTGGGCTGTTGGCACCTCAGGACAACCACGGCCCTAGGCATGGGCAGGCTGGAGGAATTGGAGGGTCTTGGGTCATATTTGGGCCTCCTTTCCTATCCTCCACCCATCCCTTTCCAGTTTGGCAGCCAAACCCCCTCTCCATTTCGGACTCACCATCAAAATTAACATTAAGTATAAAGTCCTTGTAAAACCTCTTGCCATTGACAGGCTTCATGGCATCACAGAGCTTGGTGGAGTTGGGGCACAATGTCCGGTGCATGTTGTGAAGAGAGTGAGCCATGGCATAGACTGCATTGACCACAAATGTGATCTTGGACTCTGGCTCAAACTTGCCTGTCTTGAGGGAGTACCGGCTACAGTCCTGCGTGTGGAAGCTGCACCTAAACTTCTGCTCCCAAAACTCCCGAAACCAGGGATTTCGGCTGTTGTTGTAGGGGTGGAGGTTACGGAAGTAGGAAGCAAACTCCTTAATGGGGTAGGCTGCCAGTTCGATGGTGATGGCTCCCTCTGCCACTGCTTCGCTCCCGGCCACCACGCTCTCCAGGGCTCCCCACCCGTCACTGGCCACCCACATGAAGGACACATTGGCTCTCTGGGCAGCCGCCAGCAGCTCCCGGGCGTCTTCACTTCGGGTGAATAGCACGACCACCCTGGCGTTGGGCTTCTGCAGCAGGGCCCGAACCACTCCGTCATAGGTCTTCTTGTTCATGGAGCGCCCCACCTTCTCCGAGGTGGCGATGCAGATGTTGCGCATGCGGGCTTCTTGCTCAAAGGCCTCGATCCCCGTCTCCCCGTAGTCGCCCTCCGAGGCCACAGTGGAGACGTAGGTCCAGTTGAAGAAGCGGAGGATCTCCGCCATGGCTTTGGCTTGGTAGAAGTCTGGCGGGACAGTGCGGGCGAAGTAGTCGTAGCGGGACTTGTCACTGAGCTTGGCGCTGGTGGAGGCATAGCTGATCTGTGGGATCTGGAAGAGCCGCAGCAGGTTGGCCACCTGCATGGAGGAGGAGAGGTCAGTGCCTGAATAGGTGGCCAGCAAGGGACATTCCTATAGGGGGACCCCTGCCCAGCACCCAGTGTTGCACGATGCTCCCAAGCACAACCACTGGGCTGATGAGCAGCCCATCCCAACCTGGAGCATCCTGATCTGCAGAGGGACTGGAGAAGAAGAATGGATGGCACATTCACAGAGTGCCAGAGCCCTCAGACACGCTCATTTATCTTTTTTTTTTTCTGGTAGTATTTCAAGCTCTCCCCTCCAAAATTTGGGGCTAGGGAGGGGAAAAGCAGAAAGTCTGCCATAGGTGACCTGTGGGAGATGCTTGATGGCAAGGAGAAAGTCAGGATGCCTGACAGCCCCACAGCACAAGGGGAAAGGATTCTGGGGGTTGGGAGCAGGGGCAGAGTCCCCCCACCAGGCTGGGGGATGCTGCAGAGCTGGGTCAGGGGAACAGCGCCTGCGCATCCTGCATCAGGAGCTCCAGAGGGACTGGCACCTTCCAGCCCCTCAGCAGAATCCCTCGTTAGCTTCAAAGGGGAAAAAAGCCCCACTAATGAGGCTGTTAAAACCCAGGCTCTGGGGGCAGCAAGGGGGCCTCGGGTGTGCTGGCAGGGCTGCCAAGCCTGCCCATATCTCACTGCTCCCCAGGCAGCAGACGTGGCTTAATTAACGTGGACAAATGATCTCGTCTACGAAGTCCCCTAATGGCAGGAAGGCCCCTGAGCACAGTGATACTGCTGCCTGTCCTCACCACACATGGGAGCTGCCAGCCTGCCATGTCCCTCCAGTGCCCCTTGTGCTCCCCAGCCAGCCCACACTCTGCCCCTGCTGGCACCTGCCTGGCCGGGGTTGGGACAGGGGGACACACTGGGTTCCCAGCAGGGGAAGGGACAAGTGCCCAGGTGGGCTGGGCTGGGATGCTGCCTCCATCATGCAGTCCCAGCTTCTTCCACCCCATAGCTGGGGGATGCAGGGACCCCAGGGACCAGCAAACGCAGTCTGATACACGCTGGGGACTTATTAAATCTCAGCAAGCGTGTGGCCCATCGGCCACCCCTGTGACTCAGCTGGTCCTGCTGGCTGCCTGCATCCTCAGGGGATGTTCTTCTCCCTACTGAAACCGGCCTCTGGGTCCACAGAGCTGCGGTTTTGGGGACTGAAATGCACCCCACCCAGGGTGACAGCCAGGTCTGAAGCTTGAGGTGCCTGTTGCTGTGGTATCATGGGGGACACAGGGACAATTGTCCTCTGAGCCCACCCTGCCCCAGCCAGGCAGCCCTATGGCTGAGCCCCTCAGAGGTGCACGTCCCTTGCAGCACCTCACGGGCTGCGGTTTGGGGGGCAGGGAGGACAGTGCCCCCTCACACTGGTCAGCTCTGCTCTGCCTGTCACTGTCCAGACGTGAGCTGGGCTGAGGAGCTGCACTTACCGCCTTGACCCCAGGAGAGGAATCAACACCTATCCCCGTGTGAGACTTGGCTCCTACGGATTATGGAGTGTTGGGGGACTCTCGCAGCCCTCAAGGGGACCCTGGGCACACCCCCTACAATCACAGAGAGATGGCTTGCTCAGGTGCCCGCCTGGCATTCCCTCCCCTCTGGAGAAAGGGGCCGAGCATCACTGTGAGGGATGAGTGAGCTTCCCTGTGCCACACTGGCAGCGTCATCACTGTATGGCTGCCGAAGTTTTATCCCCCTCCCCCATTTCTGCCAAACCCCCAGCCCCATCTGAGCCCCTCTTGCCTGGGCGGTACCTGGATGGAAACGTCACTGTAGGAGCCCCCGATGACGCCTGTGATGGCAGTGGGAACATCATCGTGGACGGCGTAGGAGCCATCAGGGCAGATGTGCTCGGAACCGTCCACCCTGGTAAGGGAGGCACGGACGAAGTCAAGGGACTGCTCTAGGGCATAGGTGTCCTTGGAACAGGTGTCGAGGATGTGAGCACCCAGCTTCACCCCCGGCAGGATGCTCCCGTCCTTGTTGATCTCGTCCAGGGCGAAGAGCATGGCCTCCAGGCGCTGGATGCCCCGGTGCTCGTTGATCTTGCCGCAGTCTTCACTCCCCACTCCTTTCTCGTGGACGGGGAAGAGGCCCCCAATCACCAGGTCCCCATCCATGCTGATCTCCTTCTTGCCAGCCATGCCGTGCCCAGCAGCCAGACAGGTGGCCAGGTGCATCAGCCCCAGCCAGGCGGCCAAGGGGACTGCCATGGGGTGTGCTGGTGCTGGCCGGGGGACCCACACCACCCCGTGTCACCCGCTGCCACCCGTCAAGGCAAGGGCAGGCACTCCCCAGGCATTGGGTGGTGGGGGGTGGCACGGCGTGGTGTGGGTGGGAGGGAGGTCGTGCCACCCCGGCAGAGCCCTCGGCACCTGGAAAAGCAAAGGGAAAAGCTGCTGGGGCTTCAGGATGCAAGGGACGAACAGGGACAGGGGCAGTCAGGGCTGCACGGGAGAGCAGGGGCATGAGCCTGCCTGTGCCCCCCACCCAGGGTGCCCTTAGGAAGAAGTCCCCTGCAGAAATGCAAGGTGAGCAGATGCAATAGCTCCCACAGTGACCCAGAACCCCCAGGACACACACAAGTGACACAGACCCCAGGGGACAAGGAGGGGCACAGGGACCGGTCTTCTCCCCACAGCATTCCCAGGGACGCACTGGCATAGGGATGGGCACAGAGCTGGCCCCTCTGGCAGCACCGGGCAGAACAGCCTGCAGGGGGACAGCTTGACAGCCCTAAAATATCATGGAGGGGGAAAGAGCCAGGGATGTCACCTGGCACAGGGAGGCCAGGCTGGGCAGATAGAGCCAAGGCCGGCTCCAAGCCGAGCCCCCGACCCACGCAGCAGCATAGAGGTGCTGACAGATCCCAAGCTCTAGCCAAGAGCACTGCCAAAAGCAGCCAGCCACGAGCCCACCGTGCCCACAGCACCCAGTGCCCACAGTATTTTAACCCCCATCCTGTGGCCATGGAGCCCACCCACCCTGCTGCTGCCCCCAGGGCTGTCCGTGGCACCGGGGCTGGAGCAGGGACTCGCCACTGGCTTCACCCTGACGCAGCAACGTGCAGGGCTCTGACAGTCGCGGTGCTTCAGAGTCTGTTCTCTCACCACCGCCCCTTCCTTCCCTGTATACTAAATTCAGAGATTTCAGTAAAAGTAAGAGCCAGGTTTGCTGACTCCCTCTGCAGAAAGCAAGGAGGAGCGGGGGAATCAAAGGCTTTTGCAGCAGGCAGGCCTTGTTTTGGCAGAAGATGCAGTCCCCTCTGAGATTGGTTGTCTTTTCCCAAATCACGGGAGAGATTTGTTTCCCATTTGAAGCTGACTGCTGAAATCCCACGGGGCTGGCATTTCAGGGGCCATGGGAGAAGGAGACCCCTTGGCAGTCCAGAAGCCTCAGGCTGCTCTGGAACAGGAAGCTGCCGATGCTGTGGCAGGACCTTGGCTCTTCCACAGCCCAGCAGTGCTCGTGGGGGCACAGAGGGTGGGAGGGGGATGCCAGAGAGTGCTGGCCCCCTGCAGTTCCCTGCAGCCAGTACTGAGGCTACTGTTCCTGAGCAGGAAGAGAGGACCCCTTGATGCCCCCTTGCTGCTCCCAGACAGCTCCAGCTCATGATGACTGTGCTGGAGGAGACCTCCAGCAAGCAGCTGGAGCTGGCAGTGATGCCCAGGGGGATGCGGGCAGGCTGGCACAGAGCGTAATGGGGTGAGGTGGGGTGACACATGCAGACCTCCTCCTCTTCCTCCATGCCCCTAAGTGCCTGTTCTCAGGTGCTGTCTGCTGCTGCTGAGTCCCCACCTGTCTCAGGGCATCTCCTACCTGACCCCACAGTGTGAAGGAGTTTGGAGATGAAAGAAGGAAGAGTCCCTGCCTTGTTTCGGGAATCAATGCTTCTATGGGACCCGGGGTTTTCTCAAGCAGGAAAGAGGCCACAAGGCACATGGATTATTGATGGAGCCCATCAGCAGCAGGCTGAGCCCGGCACAGGGGTCCGGTAGCACTGGGAACCCGGGTCTCTGTGCTTCAGCTTTTTCAGGGCGGCTGACAGGACCCACCAGATGAAAGGCACCTTCAGGCCAAGCTCCTCTGAAGGGCAAACCATCACCCACCCGGCCGCGAGCCGCGATGGACAGTGAGCAGGGCTGCCGCCATTCCCGCAGCTGCTCAGCTCGACTGGCGTAGTGCCGGGGGGATGACAGCCCGCGGAAACCTCTGGAGAACATCTGAGAAAGCGAAACACCGGGTAGGGCAGAGCCAAGTCCAGCCCGACGGCCACGGTACAGCAGGAAGCTCCTGCCAGCCGCGGGCAGCCTCTCCTCCAGGGCGCATCGCGAGTGGGGTGGGTGAGAAGGGGCCGCGTCTCCTCCGTGCCCCGAGCGCTTCCCATGCCCTGCCAGGAGCCCTGACCCCTCCGACAGCAGCACCCTGGGGGTGTGTGACACCTGGGGCGCGTGCGAGAGCGGCAGTGCTGCGGGGGCGCGGGGGCAGTGTCACCTCCCGCCGAGGTCCCAGAGGTCCCACCGAGCTCTGCCAGGAGCCCCCACCTCTCCCCCGCACAAGGGCTGCCAGCCCCGGTGCCCCGCGGGGCCGAGGCGCCTCCCCGGGGCGCTCCCCCGCCCCCGCGGCCGCCCCACATCCCGTCCCGAAAGCGCCCCGAGATCCGGCTGCCCCGGCACACACACAGCCCCCTCAGAGCCCCGGCTCTCCCCGGCCCGGACAGCCTGACGGGAGACCCGGGGGAACAGCGGGGGCGGGGGTCCGTCCCTGCCGGGACCCCGCTTCCCTGCCCCGGTGCCGGCGGGGCGCCCCGGCC
>VXAD01008598.1:465655-520362 GCA_013399195.1 Dicrurus megarhynchus
AGCCGGGCAGGGCACCGCTGGGGCTGGGGCAAAAGCGGGGGCAGATGGCCAGGTGCAGGCAGGGCACGGGCAGGACACAGGCAGAGAAGGCAGAAAGGGGGAGGACATGACAGAGAAGGCAGGACACAGGCAAGGCATGGCGAGATGCAAGCAAGGAATGGTCAGATCTAGGCTGGGCAAAGGCAGGACACAGCCAGAGCAGGCAGGACCTGCTCTGCACCCTGGCAGACCTGGCAGGGCACAGCTCAGCACTTGTTCCCCTGGCCCCACAGCCCCCAGCTCATCCCCAGCCCAGTGAGAGGGGTCCCAGCTACAGCTCAAGCTCCACAGCCACAAGCTGGTGCCCCAGGGTCTGTTCCCCCCTTGCGTGGCCTGCTCCCCGCTCCCCAAGTCCTTGGGAGGAGTCCAGGAGCCCAGCATTGCCCCACTGCATTCCCACTGCATGCCCACCTGCATTCCACGCAGCCCCCAGCACTCACCGGCAGCCCAAGTGCCAAGCTGGGGAAGGCTTTGGACCATACAAAAACGGAGGCACTGGCAGAGTTGTGTTCCAGATCTCCACCACTTGCCCAAACTCTTTCTAGAGCCATTCAGCTGCCCAGGATCCCGCGGTGCTGCATCCCCAGAGCTCTGTCACTCAGAGACAAGAACGGGACAGGGGATGACACAGGGGACAGGGGTGCTTCTGGGGCACTGCCCCGAGTAACCACCTCACCACCGTGTGCCTCAGTTTCCCCCCTGCCAGCTGCTGCACTTGCAGGCTGCGGGTTAAAGGCACTGCAGTGAGTCAGACGCGCTCTGCTGGGCTCCCTTCCCCCCGGCAATCCTGGCTTGGGGAGGGATAACTCGGAACGTCCGTGGCAAGGTCCCCCCAGGAGTCCTGAGCAGCAGGACCCCAGAGCCCACCTGCCCATCTCCTTTCAAGACTGTTGGCACAGACAGAGTGGGACATTGGGGAGTGGAGGGTGCCTGGGCTCGGGGACCTTGCCACCGCGGGCCGGGGTGGACAGGGATGAGGAGGACTGGAGATGTCTTGTGCCAAGGGATGCCGGCACGGCCGTGGTCCCGCTTCCCCCCAGCAGAGGGGTGCTGGCTCACACACACCTCGGCACTGGCTGCATCGTCCCGGCTGCTGCTCCAGCGCTGTGGACGGCAGGAGAATGATGGCAAAGCCCCCTGGTCCCCAAATTCCGTGGGGTTAGGTGACAAGCACTGTTAGGATCCGCTGCCTGGCTCCAACCCCCTGGGAGCCTCAGCCAAGCATAAATATTTCAGGGGGCTTGGCAGTTTTGTAATAACCAGCAACAAAGATAAACACCGGGAAGAGCAATATTTTTCCATGTGGGCTGGAGGAGTTTAATATTTTATCACTCAGAGCACAAAATATTTATGAACAATCTCATGTCAATCACTGGCTGAGGACTAATCATGACCTTTCCAAGCCAGGGAGGACACATTTCCATCATGGAAAGACAGTCAGACCTCCCCTGCTCCTGGCACCCCCACCCCAAGTCCCAGTTTTGGGCTGCCACATTTGACCACCAGGAAACAGTCCCCAGGCTGCTGGAGGCACCAAGGGCACTCAGCAGGTGCTCTGGCACCTGGCATTGCCCTGTGGCACCATAGCCATGATGTCCAGGCTGCTCCCTTGTCCCAAGCTGAGAGACAAGGAACTGGGACCAGCATAGGCAACCCTCCCTGCCTGCATTCCACAGCAGCAGGACAGACAGATGGGATGTCAGGAAGGCACAGTGCAAGCAGTCTGGTGTCCCCTGCCACAGGAGAAGGCCCAGCAGCAGCCCAAGGACCTGGCTTTATACTGGTTTTACTCTCCACAGGTTCCTAGGAGGAGCAGGGATGCCACCTCCCTCCAGCTCTGCCCAGCTCAGCACAGCAGCTGGGACCCTTCCTTCCCCTCTTCCCCCTCAGCTTGCACAAGCTGGGGACAGACCCCGTGCCCTGCTGGGTTGCCCAGGCTGGGAGAAAGCCGGAGCAGCAGGGATGCAGAGCCCCTGAGCTCAGTCGAGGGCCGTGGGGACAGCTCCCATCCCCAGCCCACTCCCCACCACGGGGCAGGACAGCGCAGTCGGCCAAAGGACAAGTCAGCAATGCACCAGCCACCAGTGAGGAAAAGCATCCACTTTATTACAGACCCCAAAGCGCCCGTGGCAGTGCCAGGAGGACCACATTTACACAGGATGTTTCCATTGTTCAGCAAGGGGAAGAGAAGAGGGGAACAAACCCAACTGACCCAACTCACGGCTCTTTGGTGCTAGAAAACGTGGTGGTGCGGCAGAGAGGAGCTGTGGGTGAGAGGGGCACCAGCAGAGACCAGAGGGGACATCTCTGACATCCACCACCATCCCGAGACACCTGCAAGGGAACTGCGACGTGTCTGGACACACACAAACGGCAAATGCATTTCGCTGTCCCCCCAGCCTGCACCGACCCTGCGCCACCAAGCACCACAGAAATCCCCCCCACCTCCCAGCACCCCCAAAAACGGTCAAACACCCTTTCTGCAAAGAAGGAGAGCAGGTCCCGGGGGGAATCAGCGACCAAAATGTCTTGGCTGGAGAGGAAGGAGGTGGGAAAGGCAACTGGTTCCCAGTAACTCAGACCCCGGCGGGAGGTGAGGCAGCCAGGTCTCTCTTCACTCCTCTCCTCTCTCAGCAGCAATGGGCTCCTTGGTCCACTTGTCTGTGACCTCCTGGTTGCCCGCATAGCCCACATCAGGCAGCAGGCCCGAGGCTCCCTCCCCGTCCCCGGCGACCTCCAGGTCCAGCTCCTCGAAGGAGGAGCCGCTGGCTCCCGACTCGCTGTAGCTGTGCTCGCTGCGGTTGTCCGCCTCCTCCCGGCCACGGCTTGCTGGGAAGGGCAGCAGGATGGAGGTGGCCACCGAGGTGTCTCTGCTGTCGGTCGTGGCCTCCACGCTGATGGAGCTCGTCTCACTCACGGTGTCGACCCCTGGGAAGAGAGAGAAGGGGAAGGAGTGAATGCTGTGGGAAGACGGAGGCAATGGGGATGGGGTGCCACAGCCTTCGAAGCCACCAGACATCTCAGAGGTATCAGGGCACAGTGGAGACCAGCTCCTACCTCTTGCCACCTTCTCTGTCTTTGACACGTGACCAGACCAAGAATGAGCTGAGCTCAAACTGCTCCCCAAAATCAGGAACCCCCGAGTCAGCACAAACAACCACCAGCTTCCAGACATGCCCTGACCTCCTGGCCACACCCTGGCCCCACAGCGGCTCTCTGTGCACACACCAAGGACCTGGCAAGCCCTTCCTTAGGGAGAATGCATGCCTGTCTCTGTCATGGCACCAGGAATGAGACAAAGAGCAGGAAGGACACTGCGCTGCGAGGGTGATGTGGAGCTGCAGCATTGTTGAAGCACCCAAGGGGATGATGGCACAAGGGCAAATCCTCAGATGTGCTTCTGTCAGAGGCAGGTGTGTACACCCAGCCTCATACCAGGGCATCCTGGTGCCTTCAGCACCTGACAGCCTGCTCCTGCTTCCTCCGTGGCTCCCCCACAGCCGGCAGCTCTGGCAGCAAGCAAGTGTGAAGATAGGCAGGGCAGCAGCAGACAGGTCTCAGGGTGCCACAGGATACAGGGAGCCTTCCTGGTTCACTCTGTGCTTCTCCACATGGCCTGGCTGCTAGCCACATCCCATTTCATGACCAAGCCCCCAGGGGCTGCCCCTGCCTGCCCAAGTGGACCCCTTGGCCCACCTGCTCCTCCCCAGATCCCTGCCTCATTAGCTCGATCAACAACACAATTAACGAGTCGACGAGGAGAGGAACGTGTCAGATTGAGCCAGCAGCTCAGTGCCGTTGCCAGAGCAACAAGCCAGGAGACAAAACCTTCCTGTTAAACATTAATCATGGTTAATTATGACATCACAGATCCACGTGGTTAATTATGACATCACAGAGCCACACTGTTAATAACGATACGTCAGCAAACAATGGGCACGGCCCTCCCTGCTCCATCTTCTCCCTGCTTTCCTTGTCTCAGTGGGAAGTGAGTGCTGGGCTCTGTCACTTCCCAGCACCTCCACCCATGCTGGGCTGGACGCCCCTGCTGAGGATCATGCCCCACACCAGGAGGGAAACCAGGAGGAGCCCCACTCAGCAGCAGCACTCGTGGACAACTGGGGCTTGCCACCAGCAGGGCTGGGAAGTGACAGATGGGAGCCTCCCTGTGGTCATCACCATCCTGGGTGGGAGAGGAGAGCCCTCTCCTCCACGCTGTCTCCGGCTGGTGCAGCTCCATCCTCAGCTGCTGGCAAGGGGCTGCCTTGGGCTTCCACAGGCATTTCCAGCCTCCTACAGCTGCTGCAGCCAGGGTGTCCAAGGCTGGGCTGCTTGTTCTCCTCCAGCTGTGTGGCAGCCACTGATCTCCTGAAGGAGACCCACCAATGAGGGAACTTTCCTTCCAAACATCCTTAAATCCTTTTTCTGTGCTGTTTTTCTTCCCGGCCTGGGCAGCTGCCAGCAGAACTGCTTGTAAATGGCAGTCCTCTGCCTCCTGAGCAGCATCATCCCACGGTCCTGCCGGCTGAGTGACGGCTGTTCCGAGAGGACCGAGCAGTGGTAGCAGGATGAGGGCTAGCCAGAAAAGATCCACAGACACAGTGCACCCACTGCTTCATCCCACCTGGGTGGCATATTGGCTTCATCCTGGAAAGGAACCTGAGCCCCCACCCTCTCATCTTGGCAACCCTTCTGGCAGCTGGCACGAGCTGAGCCCTCGGCCGCTCCCCAGGCGATGCCAGGTGACCCCTCCCATAGAAAGGAGGAAAGAACCACTGCCCACTAACACGCAGCGCCTTTGCTGCAGCATCAAGGAGCACCTCGACACGGAAACTACATTTACTCTAAGTTAAAAAGGATGTTCTGCACGCTGCAGCGAGGCGCTCGCTGAAGGGAACGGTAGCCACTGAGTGGGCGGCAGAAAGGTGGGAGATGCTGTCCCACCTGACAGGACCTCGGCAGGGCAGTGGGTCAGCAGGGAGCCTCTGGGAAGATGGAGAGCTGCGGGGGATGAAGGGGAGTGTGCAGACCCTGAGCCTTGAAGACAATTTAGGGTTTGCAACGTCTTTAGTGGTGATCTCAAAACAAGGAATAATCTGATTTGGCCAAATTGGTGGCCTGAGGTGACATGGACACGTTCCCACCATGGCTTTATGACAGCTCATGTCATGAGTGGTCATCTTGCATCCCTCTAAGACCTGAGGGGACAGGAGTGACACCAACCCCCCCAAGCAGTGCCCTGCTTGCTCAGCACACCTCCCCTGACACCCCAGGGAATGTTTTGGCTCGGAAGCTGCCATGTAACTCCATGACACAAAGCAAAGAAGCTCCTGAGGAGAGGAGCAGCAGCTCAGGAAGAAGACAGGGATGAAGCTGACCTACACACTGCTCCAAGCCACCACCGTGGGAAAGCACTGCTGTCCTCACTCTCATAGCCACCTTCCTCTCCCTTGCTCCAAGGGCGACAATAAATTGAGTCCTGTTTCCCTTCAGCCAGGCACTTTGTCACTGCTCTGTCACCTCTGATCATGTTCGAGCAGCCTCAGCTGGCAAATTTGCCCATTTCAGCAGCCTCGATCTCCTCCGCGCAGGCAAAGGCTGGCTCTGGCATGGCCACTCAGCCTGGCCAGGATAAATGTCTGGGGTGGGCAGAGCAGCTGCTGCCAGGGACCCCGTGGGGTCAGCTCTGACAGGGGAATGTGGCAGGAACACCCAGCTGTCCTAACATAGCCCAGGGAGGCCAGGAAGGCAGTGCAAGGGGCTCCAAGAGGACAACCAAAGCCCTGTGGGAGGGCAAGCAGGGATTCAGCTCTCATCTCACAGGCACAACCTTCCAGGAGCTGTTACACCCACTTGTCCATCCTTCCCCACACACCTTGTTTGGTCCTCCCATGAACCACTGCCCATTCCTTGCATCCACCTTCCCAAGGCTGGTCCTTACACCAGAAACCAGTCTAATATCCTGATCCAGCGTGGCTTTTCCCTCTGGCACATAGCGAGGTAGCAGCCATCCTGTTGAAACTCCCCCTTGACCTTGCTTCCCCAAGGATGGTATAGCCATCCCACTGCACTTTCACTCAGTAGGAACATGGAACTGAGTTTTCATTTGGGAAACAGAGGCACAGGTCTGGGGTGAAGCCATGCCAGGGTGTTAAGGAGTCCCCCAAAGGCCAGGGCCTCCTAAGAAGAAGGGATATCAAGCAGTCAACTCCAAGAGACCAGCCAGGGGTGCAATGGGAACCACTGACCCCACACTGCCAATGAGCCTGGTGGGGAAGCTGGCTCCCCCGGACAGTTCAGCCCTGTGCCATACCAGGTACTGGCATTCCCAAATCCAGAATGAGGGCGGGCTCTCCTCCTGCATCGCTCCTGTGCCACGCTGATGCCTGAGCAGTGCTCCACTCCTGGTACTCCTGGGCCCTTTCCTTCCCCTCATTCCATCAAATATTCATCACCTCTAAATACAGCATGCTGCCAGGGGGCACAGCTCCTCTGTGATTGCTGAAGCTCACACACAAGCCACCAGGAGAGGGCCTGGGGCCCTTCCCAGGATGTAGAGGCAGGCAGGAACAGGCAGGGCTCTTTGGAGGATGGAAGCAAGCACAGATGAGGCAGAACACACCAGGAAAGTTGCCCCTCTGTGGCACTGGGGCTCAGCGCACGCTGTGGGAATGCTGTGGGACAGACTCTGCTGCAGGAAAATGAGCACCTGAGATTCTGGGCAGGGCCACGTGCTCGGGAACCATCGGTGTTCATGCCAGCAAGCCCGTGTGGAGAGGCTGCTTTTGTTTGCTTTCACCTTGCACACGCAGCAGCGGGGTCACGCTGCGGAGCGCGCTGCTGGGAGGGAGCCGGGAGCGAGGACCCGCTGAGCGCCGCGCCTATGCCAGAGCCCCAGAAAACCATTAAGTACAAAACAACTAATTGTGATTGACACTGGCCCCCTGGAGACCCATCAGCCGCCTTCCTAAAATGCTTCTTGTCTTTCCGATGACCCTGACGACGGCGAAGAAGGGACGGAATCGGTGCAGTGGCAGCCACAGCCCCCGGCCCCTTCCTTGTGTGTTGAGTGTCTGTCCTCAGCAGAGCTGCCAGGGCCCTGCCCTGTGCAGAGCAGCAGCAGAAAGCAGAGACCCCAGACCATGTCCCACAGCCTTTGTGGCCACTGGCTTTGTTTGCAGCTGCAGGCACCCAGCACCTCAGAGGGTGAGCTCAGGAGCAAGGACAGCAGATGACAGCCTAAATGGAGAGATGTGCTCCAAGGTCAGGAGGCTCGAGAAAACAAATCCAAGCTTTTCTTACACTTCCAAGTTGCTTGATACCGTCTGGCACCAGCCACAATGACAGGTGAGGAGAAATGGCAACACCTTCCACTTGGAACTTCTCAAGTCTTTAATTCAAGGAAAGCATAATCCAGCTGCTGGTGGGGAGTTTCACGAGCTGTGGCCGACCAGTGCTGTGTTCACACAGAGCATTTCTCAACGTAATGCCTGCTCTGAAATCACACTCGATGCTCTTATCTCAGTATTTTGGGAGGGGGAAAGAGGGGGCTGCTTCTGCTGCCACATCAGGACTGACAGCCCAAACCTTCTGTGCACAGAGCATCCTCGGCTGCCTTTGGGAGACGAAATGGGGCTCAGCATCTTCCCAGTCTCCACTCACCCGTTGAGGCAACAGGGTATCAAAGCCCTACACCTGGATTTGTGCAGCTCAGGCACAGCCAGAGGAGCTGACAGCCACCATCAGGGACCACCACCCTCCCCCACTCTCCCAGGAGCACTGTCTGAGCCTCCATCAGGGCAGGACCACTCGAAACATCCCCTCAAAGCTGAGAAGGATCAAGAAATAACCCAGATCCATGCAACTGGGGTTGAGGGGGGATCACGCTGACAGGCAGATGGGGACATTGCTGTGCCCATCCTCCAGCTGGCAGAGGAAAGCTTGAAAACTGTCACAGACATCCTGGGATCTGCTGGGTCATCAAGATCTCAGGACCATCATGCCTGTTGAAGGGGCTGTGACTAACTGAAGCTTGCTTCTTGAGGGACTGCCCAGGGAAGAAGGATAAACAGGATGGGAAAAGAGGTTTCTCTTTCTCCAACTCAGAGGTGGTTGCATAGATCCCAGCACATAAAATCTTCGGGAAGGGAGGACCAGTCTCATTCCATAAGGTGTAATCTTCTTGGGACCACCAAAGCCCGCAGGCAGGAGCTGCACAAGCCACTCAGAGGCTTGCCACATCCTCAGCCCTCTCCAACAGCCAGAGCAAGGATGTGACATCCCATCAGATGTGGTTCTGCCACTGTGCCCAGCAGTGACAATCACAGTGCAACATCCAAGCCCAACTCTTTAGTCTCGCAGGCAGGGCCAACCTCACAGTTATTATTATTTTAAGTCGGTTTTATGCAGACTCAGCAGATGGCACTGCATCAGATTGCGCTGATAAAAGCTCATCTACGTGCCTGGAAGGGGAGGGGTGGTGGAGGAGCTGGCCCAGAGCTGTTGCTGGGGAGCCCAGCCTGGGGTGAGAAAGTCCAACATCATTTGCTTTCTAAAACTGGGAAGACCTTCCCAGCCCTTCTTCCAGCAGGGCAGGGGAGTCCCCCACTGCAGGCATGCTGCAGGGGCATCCCAGGGAAAGCACTGAGACAGCTTGGGCACAGGGCAGTGGCTGCTCCGAGCATCCCTGGCTGTGCTGCAGGACCATGCACCCCCTGAGCAGGGCAGAAAGGAGCACACGCAGCTACCAAAGGCACCACCCCAAACTGCTTTTGCTTCCATGGATCCTGCCATCCCTCTCCAAAACCAAGGGGTGACCATAGGAAGATGTCAGAGTGAGGGGGCTTTGGGGCACCACTGGCCAAGCCAGGCTGGTGCCCCCAGCAGCCACCCCGACACGAGGCAGACAGAGAGGAGAAGAGCCGAGTGAGCACCGTGCAAACATGGGACCTGGAAGTGCTGGGAAACAGCTCCAATTAGACTCTTCACCGCAGCGCTAAATGGACAGAACTCCCAGAAAGCAATTCCCAGGCTTGCTTTTATGCGATTAAGAATTAAAGCGACCCCAAACCTGAAGATGTGTTAAAGCAAATGACCCGACTGCCCGGGAGGCGAGCGCAGCCCTCATGGATTTTTCATGCCCATTACACAAGAGTGGGCGACCTGTGGGGCAGGGGGAGGCAGTTGCCCCTGCCAGCAGCTGGCTCGGATGTGCTGTCCAGTGCCCAGGAATGCTTGGATAGCCAGCTCCCACATCTCTCGCAGGCACGGGAGCATGTGGGCTGGTGGAGACAACTAGCATTTTGGGTTACTATAGCACTGCTGTTCTGCGCCTACAGCCATTGTGGTCCCTTCCTGTATGAATACATCCAGGCTCCAACAAATCTTGCTGAGCAGATGCTCTCAGGCAACTCCACCACCAGCTACAGCAACCTGGTATTTAAGCTCTTTGCAATCCCAGTATGTAACAGATGAAGATGAGATCAAGGAAGATGTATATGACAAAGAGAAAAACAAGCCCAGCTGCAACTAAAAGCTGTGAGATCCAGCTCTGCACTGACAACAGTGGGCCAGTGGCTCAGTCGCAGCTTGGCCCTTGTCCCAAAACTGCAAGAGTTCCTGGGTGCTCCCTGAGGCATGGCATGACATCTCAGGGACAAGATCCTTGGGGATCAGCCCAGGGTGAGGGGAAGAGGTGTGCTGAGACTCGGTGGCTGGGCACCACGTAGGCACAGGCCAGTCTCTCTCTGTCTGCTCAGGCAGCAGGACTGGGGACACCAGGACCCCACCTCTGTGCGGGCTGATGCCGATCCAAGATGGAGCCCGTGCGCAAGCCACGGATACCTGTGATGTCTGTCTGGGCGTCCTCGGCCACAGCTGCAGCAGCCCTGCTCTTCCTCTCCAGTTCTTTCATTTCAGGCACGTAGAAGTCCCCTTGGCGGGCGAGGGGACACACGAAGTAGATGCGGTCCTGCTTGTAGATCTCGATCCGGGGGTGGGCACACAGCTTCCTCTCCTGCAAGACACAAAGTAGCCATGAGCAGGGACGTGCCCTCGCCCCCGGCCCAGCAGCCCCCCACCACACTGACCTTCCCACCTGGCCGGGTCAGACTGGCCCTCTTTGCCCACAGGCATGGAGGCCTAGTGAGGAGCAGAGGGTCCCAAAAACCACTGTGCTGCTTTCCCTATCGCACCAGCTGCACATTCCAGGGCAGGCAGGTTTGGCCCTGGGGGTAAGCAGCCAGTCCGGCTCCAGGAGGAGATGCTGAAGACCCCCAGCTCAGCCTCAGTTTTGATGTGCTCATTTTGGGCTGGAGCGAGAGGTTTTGGGGAGCCAGGCAGCTGCTTCCCACAGACCTGCCAGATCTCTGGTTCCTCCTGGCAGCACAGCCCCACGAGCAGCATGGCCCCATGAGCAGGCGTAGCATTTCTCTGCTAATTAATATAATCCAGAGCTGACAGCTCAAGCAGCTCCTTTCAGAATGGTGAGGGCAGGGGGAGTGGGAGATGAATCCCTGGCATTTCAGACAAGTCCCCCTCCTCTTTCTCCTCACCCCATGTCCCTCTGGCAGTGCTCTTCAAGACCTCAGACCCCCAGCCTGTCAGGGACCCATGACAAGGGCATGTCCCCCGAGCCGTGCAGCCCACGCTGAGCCGGGGCTGTGGGGACTCTCGGGGTGCCGAGGCCGGGCCCAGGAGCAGCTGGACCCCTCCTGCCACCCCCTCCTCACCCGCCCGCCCGCCAGCTGCTCGTTGGCAGAGGGGGCGGCTGATTACAAGCCGGGTGAGAAAGGAGAGTGTCTCTTCAGCGGGTTTTCTTTTTCTTTCTTTCCCCTTTTCAAATCACTGACAGCTTTTATTTAACCCTGCAACCACCTTGATTATCGTCCTCCTCCTCTCCTCCTCCTTCTCTTCCTCCCTGCCCCAGCTATTCTCTTCCTCCCTCTTGCCCTGATTATCCTCTTCTTCTTCCCTGACCCAATGATCTTCCTCCCTGCCTCAACTATTCTCCTCTGTCATGGCCTGCTGTTGTGGCTTGTTTGCACATTCTCCATCAGGGTCCCCATCCTTCTGGGGCACTCTGTAGCTGGCCCCACACCAAGAATGAGCTCTGTGGACACATCAATCACGACCTTACAAAAGCCTGACCCCCTTCCGCCCTGGGGATGGACCAATGTGATTTAAGAATCATTTATTTCCCAGACAAATGCTTGCACCAGGCAGGATCCACAACAGACGTGAGCCAACACTGACCCTCTCCCCGGTGCTGGCAGTTGGATCACCTGGAGAGCCACCTCCATGCTGCCAAGATGCTGTACAAGAAATACAGCCAGAAATCCCACATGAGCAGTTTTTGGATCCATTTTCTTGGGAAAACCTGCAGGATCTGGCAAGGCAGAGGCCCAGTTTACCCAGAAACACCACAGCAGCAGAAACATGACCCCAGCAGAAGCTTCACCTGTCCCATCCCAATGCCTTCCAGCCTGACTTCCAGCAGACCCTCCTCCAACCACATTCCCTATCCCAGTGCCGCAGGGACACGCAGGGACGCAGGCGGGCTTCCGAGGCGCCTGGAGTTTGGAGTTCCCACTCGCGGGCAGGTGAAACACTGAGGCCTGCAGATCAAAACTGTATTAAATAAAAACAAGCTGGGTTGTTTTTAGCAGCAGAGCAGAGGCGGCTCATATCACTCCTGCTTTTTCAGCAGCAATGCAGACAAGAGCCCGCCCCGCCGCTCTGCCCCTTGCTCTACCAAGCACAAGCCCATCCGCCAACCTCCAGCTCGGCTCGTTATTTTAGGTTACTGCAACACACAGCAGAGATGGGTATCTCCAGGATTTGCAGGGTTTTTTTGGATAAATCCAGCTGGCCCTCCACCACTTCATGCAGACAAGGACAACTCAAAGGATCTTAGAGCAAAGAGACCTTCACTAACCTCATGTGAGGTCTCCGACCAGTCTAAACCCTCAGGGCTCCAGTATGGCCTCCAAGACATCCCAAGCTGACTTTCCAAAGCCCATCCTGAGGTTCCAAAAGAGTGGATCTGGGACATGCCCTCTCCCTACAATCTACTATAGGCTGCTACAACTTCCAACTACACAGACATAGTAGTGACACCCCCAAAACACAAACAACATCCCCTCCACCCATACAAAATGTGGGAATCTTGGCTTTTTAAGGAATAAAAATGCACACCTGAGTGAAGAGCAAGACTGGCTCTTGAGTCAAATGCTGCTTCACACTCAAGGTTATCCTACAAGAGAGACAAGGATGTTCCACCCTGCCAGGGTAGGAAGCAGCTCTGTGTCCCTGAAGCCAGAAGAGCCCAGGTGTCCACCAGCCAAAGCCCATGGCTGGGGACCAGGTCGGTGGGACCACGCTGAAGTAGCTGGACACTCACTGTCAATACCCTCATTAGGGACAGCTACAGTACTTGATTTCTTCCCAATTCATCCAGGGTTTTTCCCAAGATGAAATGGAGGGAAACCAGAGCCTAGGGGTGCTAATTTATGTTTGTACAAATTAAGCTGGAAGCCAGGCTAGTGAGCTGGCCTCTGCTTCTGCACTTCTTCCCAGAGAAACCCAGCCTTTGGCAGGGCTGCTGCAGAGCTCAGCACTGGCAGGTGGGCTCAGGAGAGGACAATATCCCCAAGAAAGAGCAAGGGAGGTTGCAGCTGGGAATGCTGTCCTGTCCAGCCTGGGACAAAGGGATGAGGCTGCATAAAGACTTGAGAAATGGGCAGAGGCAATGAGGCAATGACAACAGAAATGGATAAGGGGGTCATCCAAACGGGGTGGGAGATCAGCCTTGTGATCATACCAAAGGAGATTAGGAAGCAGGCAGAGGCCAGGCAAGAATAGTGCAGCAAAGGGCAACCAAGAGGCTGGTGACACAGTGAATTTGGGATTATCCCAGTGGAGAGGAACACTGCAATGAAAAGAAACAACCCAGAGAGACTGGAGAGCAGAGTCCAAAGGCAAAGGGGTGGGAAGAGAACGAATTAGCAAAGGCTCAACAACATGGCAAAACAACAGAGAGGCTCAACAGGCAGTGCTGCACTGCCACTGAGGAGGGAGCCCCTGGCTGGCTGTGCCGCCAAGCCAACAGATGGAGCAGCAAGGGGAACGTGGAGTGCGCAAGGCAGAGCCCTCCAGTCAAATCCAATGCAGTCTCACACGGGCGGAGGAGCTCAGCGAGAGGTGAACAGTGGGACACTGTCAGTGTCAGGCTGCTGGCTGTGACAACAGGACCAGTAAGTGGGGCAGGGAAGGGGATTCGTCCCTTTGCAAGGTTGTGCAGTGCCACCTCCCTCCTCAGCCTCCGCCAGGAGCTCTCCCTTCCTATGGCCAGCAAACATGGAGGCAGCAGCACAGGGTGCAGGGCTGATTTCTATCCAGGAGCCTCCTCCAGGCACCTGAAACAGGGGATTCATTGCACATAATCCACACAGCCCATCTAGACACACAAATGCATCCAGAATCCCCAGGTTCAGTCCCGACAGGAACAGCAGCTCCAGCATACTCCTGCTACATCAGACCCACTGCTTCCCATGAAGCCAACTCCTCCTAAGCCCACCTGAGGAACGTGGTGGGGTGCTTCTCACCACCTTCTCGGGAGCAAGGCGTTATGTAAGGGAAGACTCTTGCACTCCTCTTTCCCAGATGGAACAGCACCTCGCCCAGTCTTTAACCTTGGGTTCCAAATCCCCTACTGCCACGTACCAACTGCAGGATTTCCTCCAGGTTGCTCCCATCTCTCTAGGAATGGAGCATCCCCATGCCTCGTGCATCAGAAAGGACAACAGGATTATGTAACAACCAGCATTTCAGGAGACCTTCCCCAGCAGCAGGAGGTGCCACCTATTTGTCAGCACAAATTCTTCTCCCCCTACTTGTCCATAAGGTCACAATGTCTGCCCATGATATGACTTGGGCACAGCCTCCCAGGAGGAAGATGCCCCCACTTTCCTGGGTGAACACAAGAGCAGTCCCAGGGCTACAGAGGACATGACAAAAGTGTCTGAGACATGACCTGCAGTCATTAAAATCCCAGCAGAATTGTGCAAAGGCAGAAGGAGGTGGCAGGGGGCTCATGTCACACCATGGCCCTCAGCACCTGTTGGGAAGCAGAAGGTGAGCTGGGACGCTGCAGGGACTGGCTTTGTCACTCTGTCAGGTTCATCTGCTCAGGAATTCAAATGTCACCAACTGGATCTGCTTCATCTCCCACTGCTGCAAGAATTCCTCTTGTTAGGAGCCTTGTGGATGCTCTCTGGATCCTCGCCACGCACAGGCACGCTGGAAATCAGGCTCCAGCTGAACCCAGAACACTTCTAGTGTCACCAGGAAGGCAGTGGGGAGGCAGCTGCTGTCCTTGCCCCACTTCGCCCCACAAGCTCCCTGTCACCCTTGACTCCTTACTGTGACCTCCTGGCACG
This sequence comes from Dicrurus megarhynchus, assembly GCA_013399195.1. Classification (NCBI taxonomy): domain Eukaryota; kingdom Metazoa; phylum Chordata; class Aves; order Passeriformes; family Dicruridae; genus Dicrurus; species Dicrurus megarhynchus. The sequence continues at coordinate 480,133 of VXAD01008598.1, forward strand.
GCTCACAAGGTGAGGGTTAAGCCACACCAGCCCACTGAGTCCCTATTTCAGGACTGATGCTGTAGGAGCAGCTGGGGAGAGGTTTTTCATGCCACCACCAAGCTTCCTGCTGGAGCAGAGCTGGAAGCTGAGCTGTTCATGCTGCCCAGCAGCTCCTGGCTCCACTGCAGAGATGTCCACTTTGTGCTCCAGCCACCTGTGTGCCATAAGAACACAGCCACTGCTTGTGCCTGTCACCCATCCCTGCCAGAGCACCTTCTGCCTGCAACATGTGAAAAACGTGCCTGTAAATCCCATCCAGCACTGGAAAAGCCATGGGGAGCAAGCAACTGGTCACCCAGCAGATGCAAACCCTCTTCTCCCTTAGGGGAACCAGGCAGCCCCGAGTTGCCCTCCTGGCCACCAGCCAGGGATGAACCCTCCAGGGATCTGCCACTGGGCACAGCTGAAAAGATGGGACAGGCTGGAGCCACTGGGAAAGCCAAGAGTGCATCGACTGCTCTCCGCAGACTGCCAGTCGAGAGAACAACTTCCCAGAGCGGCCAATGGACACATGGCCCAAGTCTGGCCAGCAGGGCCCAGACTCAAGGAGAAGCTGTGGGTTGTCAAGAGGGATCGTCTCGACATCAGTTGGGCACAATGTGCCTGCAGCTGCCGCTCACCCCTGCTCTTACTGTGACAGGATGTGCTGCTGCCATCGCAGGGACGCAGAAGGGTGTCAGGCACATGGAGCTGGCTCCATCCACATCCTGCTGACACGGGAGCAACACCAACCACATGAGGAGTTTTTCCACAGGCAGCTGGGGTCAGTCCCTTCCATTTATTATGCTGCCACACCTGAAGAAGGAATAGATGGAACACACAGGGGACTTGTGACCATCGCTGGAGATTGCTGCCTCTCGAGGGAGCTCACCAGCATCCCCCCAGCCAGCCAGGGCATCACCACAGCCTCATTGCCATGAGCCTCCCCTCACCTGTGCTGCCAGCACTGGGGCTGCTCTGGGTACTGCCAGCAAGTCAGCTGGCACCTGGCACAGTGTGGGGAGACCCCCGGGCGACCCACCAGCCCTGTCCTCACATGCCAGCAACTCCTGCCTGCTCAGACAACACAACTCCCCCACATCTTCCTTCCAGCTGGAGGCATCCGTCCTCTCCATCTCTCAGCGATGGGGTCGGACACTTCAGTCCCAGGGATTTTAAAGGAACAACAGAACTGCGTGGAGCTGAACGGCCCTAAATCGGTTGCTAAAATTAAAAGCTGAAACTGAGCCACCAGCTAGGACTGGGGGGAGCATGCTGTGTGCCACATCCTCCTCGCTTCCTCACACGCTCCACGCTCGGTGTGTCATCCCCGCTTATCTTAGAACACGGGTGCTAGGTAGTCCTGAGAGGCTTTGCAATTCAGTTTGCACAGCACCCAGCGCCCTTCGGCATTCTCCCAGCTCAGCCAGGAGACAGACTCCTTGCTGGGCCACCCCTCTGTCCCAGGCCCAGACTGGGAATGTCCCTGTTTCCATTCCTCTTTGCTCAGACACCTGCTTGAGGTTGAACACTGCTTCAAGTCACCCATCTGAGCTGATGAAAGCAAAAAAATAAAGAGTCGTCCCTTTCTCCCAGGGCCAAGCATCTCCTGGGCTGCACTAGAAGAGGCATGGACAGCAGTCTGAGGGGGATGTTGCCCCTCAGCTCTGCTCTTTTAAGACCCCACCTGAAATATCACCTCCAGCTCTGGGGTCCCCAGCATGAGACAGTCACGGACATGTCAGAGCAGGTCCAGAGACCACAGAAACAGTCCAAGGGCTGGAACAACTCTGCTATGGAGACAGGCTGAGAGAGTTAGGGTTGTCCAGCCTGGAGAGGAGAAGGCTTTGAGGAGCCCTAAAGTCTGCTTGTAAGAGATGGAGACTTTTTACCAGGGCCTGTAATGACAAGGCAAGGGGCAGTGGTTTTAAAGCAAAAGCCAGCAGGTTAGACTGGACATAAGGAACAAATACCTTGTCCTGAAGGTTGTTAGGCACTGCAACAGGCTGCCCAGAGAAGCTCTGGATGTCCCAACGCTGGACATAGCCAGGTGTTCAAGGCCGGGCTGGATGGGGCTTTAAACACCCTGCTCTAGTGAAAGATGTCCCTGCCCACAGCAGGGGGGCTGGACTGGATGACCTTTAAAGGTCCCTTCCAAACCCAACCCTGATTCTGGTCCTCCCTGCTGAGCCACAGTCACAGCCTAACAACGAGAGACAGGCATGAAGCCTGGGTGCCCGGGGCTGCTCAACGAGGGGCAGAAGTCAGCCAGAGGCTGGGCAAGAGCCATCAGCCCAAGAGACAGCCGGGCAGAAGGGAAGACAAATTGCTGGAGGGAGAGGCAGGCAGACATGCTTTACACCAATAACACCTCAAGCATCAAGGAAAGCCCAACATCTCAGCTTGCAGCTCCAGCAGGGTGCACATGGAGCCGGGCAGGCCCAGCCTCCCAGGGCGACGGCACCCGGAGCCAGTTCCAGCACACGGCACAGCCGCCAGCACCGGGCTGCCAAGGGCTGCGGAACAGCTGCTGCTTCCCAGGCTGGAGAAACTCACATTTCAGAGGTGGTAAGACTGCTCCCACGCACGTGCACTTTACTTTCAAATCCTCTGGGCTGCGAGGTGTTTCAGAAACAGAAGGTGATATTATTGCAATCAAGAAAAGGCCGTTTCCGTCAGCCAGCGGGAAAAACGAGCGGCACCACCAGCACTACGGCAGCAGAAAGCAAAGTCTCGCCAAAGGATAACAAATCCTCCAGGTAGCAGAATACCAAGCCTGGCAATTAGCACCTCCCATGCCATCAGCATCCCTGCCTGCCCTCAGCTCACTTCCCCCTTCCCACGGCAGGCCCCCGTCCTGCCTGCAACCAGGACACACCGCCCTGCTGACGTGGCAGTGCCATGGCTTCAGGACAGGCAGGAGAAAACCACCCCCGAGATCCTCTCCGCAGCAGCGAGAGGGAGTGGGAGTGCGTTTGGTACCGTGGGAGCCGTGAAACACCGGGCTTGATAGCTGGGAGAGTTTTTCATTTTCACCTCAGTGAAGGCAGCCCGCCATGCAATTTACACCTTGCCCGCCCGCGCTTCCCAGGCCAAACCACCCAGCTGCTCCCATGGCTCCTCCAGGGCAGGAGCTGCGAGTGGCAGCTGCCAGGCACGGACAAACTGTGAGGTAAAGGAATGAGCCCGGGAGTGTTTGTGGGTTCAGGAGATCCCAGCGCCCTGAGAGGGCTGGCAGGGACCAGGCACAGGCTCCCAGGTCATGGCTGGCAGCTGCTGTCAGAGTCGTGAACACTTTTCTCCTCCCTGGGATAGAGATTTCATCCTGTCCTCCAGCAAAAGGGAATAAGCTCCAGCCCTGCCTTGCTACAGGCCCTGACACACTCTGGACCTTTTCCTCTTTCAGCACCTGCTTGAGCTGCAAGAGAAATCCTCCAGCACACAAAGGAGCATCCATCACCTTCACAGACGAGCCAGGTAACAAGTCCCAGCGAGATAAAACCTTTCAGAAAGGAGCTGCGGGCAGTCAGAGCCCCCAGTGTGAGGGTAGGACAAGCCCTGGACAAAACTGCCAGCCCAGACACGCTCAGGTACATTAGTCCATGTGCTTCCAGGGATGCATCATACTGCCCCCAACTACGGGAATGTCACCTGCAGAATAAAGAGCAGATGGTGCAAACAAACACAATTCATGGGGCTTGGTGCCCCCCTGGTGTTATGGTTATTTGGTAGTAATTAGTCCTGGAACAGAGAGTTTCAGAAGTAAAGGAAACTTTTGCATTAAAAAAGAGTAATTTTCCTAAAGACTCAGTGCTTTACACTTTCCCAAGTTCTGCATTGCTCCTGTACCCACCATGGATAAGCAAAGCCAGCTGGGGAGACGGTACTCACCAGCTTCCCAGAGCTCCACTGTATGTTCTACACTCTGCCTCCTACCTGACCCCACCACTTCCCATTTTCTTCTCCTCCTTCCCCATCACAGCCACATATGAGCTCTCTGAAGGGGACTTTGGTTTTAACCATTCTGAAAGCTCAAACACTGGATTTTCATCATAAAACAAGGAATCTGTGTAAATCCACATTATCTCTCCTCTCCTGAGGAACCAGTCCTGGGTTCCTGTCCCAGTTCCTAGGAACTCCATCACTACGGGAGCACACGGGTCAACAGCTGCACATGAAAGGAGGCAGACGAGACTGTGGAAGAAGAGGACCACAGCTGGAGAGGGCTGCCTCTGCTTCAGAGAGCAGATCTCCAGGGACCAACGCTCTCTTCCCAGCCCTCACAGGCTGCTTCTTCAGCATTAATCACAATGCTGAAGGGGTTGATGCAATGATCTCTGCCATCACGGATGACTGGAGCAATGCTAAATCGCTTTGCCTGCTCTGTTGCCTTGGCAAGGCTGCCAGGAGCAGCAGCTGTGGCAATTTCTCTGTCCCCTGCCAAGGCAGGGTCTTTTAGGAAAGGGATCATCATCCAAGATCATCTCCTGTTGTCCTGCCTCAGCCAGGCAGCCCACTGCACTGCAGCCTCCCACCCTACATGGGACACCACACAGGTAAAAAGAGCCTCTTTGAAACTCGTGTCTTAGTCATGTTGCTCACAGGGACAGTAAGTCCTAACCTAGAGTGACCTGCTCTGCCCTGCCACAAGACTCTTGTGGTGACAGATCTTCTTCCATGGATAACTTGGAGAGCTCTTCATCCAGGTGGACATTCCCAACCCACTTTGATGGCTTTCTCTCCTGGGACACCATTCACTTGAGGACTTGCCCTTCTGCAACAGGAATGTCCAGACAAGCTGGAGGCTTGTGGTTCGCAGCCTTCTCACACACATCCTCACCCACAACGAGTCCTGTCATTAAATCCTCTTGCATCAAAGTCAAAGCAACAGAAACGGAGCAGGAGCAGCAGTGCCTGGTGCCCACAGCACATGGGGGGGTCTCAGTCTCCTGAGCCAAGGTCTGAGCTGCCTCTTCTAATCTCAACCCTTTCCTCTTGCTCTTTGGATTGCAGGCATCTCTAGTTGTTCTTCTACAGCCTATCAGTCACCAGGACAAACTCAGGACATGTTTCACACTAATGGCCCCAGGAGGAAAATGGAGGAGTGGAATAAATACCCTCCCCATCCCTTCCTACCTCCTTGAACAACCTTGTCTTTCTGCAACGCCCCCAGTTCCCAGGCTTCATGGAATATATTTCACGATGAGCTAAGCTCAGCCTCACACCATCCCTTCACAGCTGAGAAAGCCAAAAAGGGAAGCTGAAGAACCTAACCTCGCTGAACTTGCACAGATAAAGCCACCAGCAGCCCAGGGCAAAGCCACGATGCAACCGCCTGATTCCCAGACAAAATAATCCTTCCCTCCCCACCCACAGGGACTTACTGTCAGGCTTACTGGCCTCATTTGGAAGGCAGGGAAGATCCAAAGAGGAAGATCAAGTGGGTTTCAGCCTGGTTTGCTGAGGAGGAATAGGGAAGATGATCACGACATCCATAAGCACATCTCAAGTACAACACATTGGCAAATCTGATGTCAGAAAGCAAGTTTCCAGGACAGGAGGATTCTCCAAGCTATCAGCTAAGTGCAGCCAACAGTGGAGAAAGATTGTTTGAGCTCCTGCTCAGGGAAACCCTGAGCTCAGGCTTGACTTGGGTGACAGGGATCCCAACCAGGCTCTCTGCTGTAGGGCAGACACCCCTGAGCCACCGGTCACCTTTGGTTCACTGCTCCTCCTGCTCCTCCTTCCCTTGCCCCAGGGACAGATATCCCCATGTTTTAAAAGCAAGCCAGGGCCTGGGACAAGTTCCTTCCTGAATGTTTATAAATGAACACGAGGCATTTCCCCACAGGCCTCCAGAAAGCCACCTTCAAACCCCCCACATTCAAGAGCTTGCATCTCTCTTCCCCAAAAAAGCTGACAAAGGGCAAAGAGCCAACCTCACCCTGCGTGATGACAATTCCCCCCGGTGAGCTCGGTTAATGAAGCCCCCGGAGCCCGCAGCCGCCGGCGGTAACGACTCGCCCGAGGAAATCCCAGCGCGCACAAACAGCGCTGGCGGGCACACAGCAAAGGCACAGCCGGGCAGGCTGCCTGCAATGCGGGAGGAGCTGGGAATGCAGGGGAGGCAAAGAGAGGCACCGGGCAGATCCATCAGGGACAGCTCCAGGTGTCCTCGAGCCGGGACACGCCGTCTCAGCGGCCACACGTGCTGGCCGCCTTCTCCATTGGCCCCGCTGCCAGTGGGCACGGCGAGGCGAGGCGAGGTGAGGTGAGGCTGCCTTTCCTCTGCAGCCTTCACCTCCTCCTCCTCCTCCTCCCTGGCCCAAGTCCCAGGGGGCTCATTACCTTGGTCTGGAGAGCAGAGTGCCTGCTGAGCAGCCACCGCGGTGTGCCGGGCGTGCGGGGAGCCAGTGGCTGGCGCTGCCAGCAGGGACACAAGCCGAGTGCCTCCAAAGCCAGGCTCTTCTGCCGGCAACCGAGGCAGCAGGGGAGGGGAGCAGCTGCTTTCAGCGACCTTTGCAGTCTGGCAACGGCTCCTCTGCCAGCAAAGGATCGTGAGTTTGACTGTGCAGATCAATCAGGAGGAGAAATCTAAGCAGTTAGGCAAGGACAGAGCCCAGCCTGACTCTGCCCTTCCACAAGGATCCCGTATGTTCCCAGATGTGCTCCATGAGCGGGTAATGCTCCAGAGATGCATCACACCATTCAGCTTTCCAGATCTTTCCCTCCTGGGGAGCCAACTGCCCATCTGCACCACTGCTCTGCTCTCCCAGGTACCCCAAACCATACACAGCCCTGTGTAACACCATTGACCGCAGCACATCAGCCAAAGCTGCAGCCACCAGAGCTGCCCCAGATCCTCATTAGTGCCCTGAGACCTGGAGGACATCCCTCCTCTTCCCAGTGCTGATGTCCCCCCTCAAACTCTGGGTACCTGGAGGATAAGAAGGACTTTGGGCAAGCATATCTACACCTCTGTTCCCATCTGCACTTCCCCAAACAGCCGCAGCTTGCCCTGGGCAGGAAGTGCACTCTGCCTGCTGCAGTGCTGTCCCAGGAAGGCTGCTGGGTCTTGGATAGCAAGAGGAGAGGGATTTGGACACTGGTCCTCTGCCGCAGGGCACAGCAGAAAGCCAGAGCTGTGCCAATGCTATGGGTCCCAAAGCAGGTCCCAGCAGCAGACACAGCTTTGCAGGGGAACAGGTGGGAGATGAAGGCAGTGGCTTCTTGGGGTGGCAGGACCTGGGCAGAACAAATGAACTTGGCACCTAGAGATGCACGTGAGAGAGGAGGAGGAAGATGCAGGAACGGAGAGGAGTCGATAGTTGTGCTCCTCTGCTGTGAGCCCACAACATCTGGCAGCTCCTGAAGCCACTTTTGCTTTGCTCATTCCTGAACTGCTCGGCAGAGAAGTTCCCGAGCAAGTCTTTCTCCACACTGACCTCTTGATAAGCTTTTGCCAACTCACGGTCTGGTTACTGAATTGCTGGGAGGACCTTACCCCAAGCTGTGAATCCACACAGCGTGAAGAGCAGAGCAGCTGGCCCCAGCAGATGATAGATATCTACCTTCCTGCATGTCAAGGACCTGCCATCAGCTCCAGGCAGAAATAAACCCCAGAGTAAATGAGAGTAACCGGCCATCCAGTAGCAGGGAAAAAATGCAGGTGTCCACAATGGGAATGAGGCCATGGTTTCCCTCCCTGCAGCCTTCCCAGAGTGCCTTACAACCTTATGGAGTGGGAACAGAGCCCATCAGCAAATGCATGAAGCCAACAGGCAGCTGCAGGCAGGGCCACTCTGTGATCAGCCATGGCACATTCTCTTCATCCCCCAGTGCCAGGACACCCCTTCAGGTTTCCTTTGAAAGGCAACAGCCCCTAATGCCATGCTGGGACTGGGGCTCCCAGACCAACCACTCTCCCAGCTGCCTTAGAGTTCCACCTTTGACCTTCAAGCAGCACCTTTGCCTTAGAGTCCATCCCACAGAGCTGTGAAGATAAGGGAAAGAGACTGTAGCAACTTTAAATGTACCAGGAGATTTTCTGGTTGGTGGTGTGTGGAATGGGGGAACAGAAGCAGAAATTTCCAGGGGTTCTGTGATGCAAATGTGCCCATCCACAAGTTACCACTGTGATAAGCAGCCAGAGCCAGGAATGCAGAGCAGTTACTAACTTGCTCTCCCCACTGTACTCGGCTCTGTCACCCCTCTTCATCCCTGCGGGGTTGTTATAATTCCTCACATTAGCAGAAGATGCAGGTAAAACCATCTGTCTGTGGAGTGAGCACCTGGTGGTCATTGTACAAGCCGCCAAAATAAAAAAAAATCATCCCAATTACTCCACAGCGACAGAAAGTCCCAGGCCTCCTTCTGCTCTGAGCGTTTGAAATATAAAGCCTCACGGTTTGGTGTCATTTAATTTGGAGCTCAGCCTCAGATCAGCAGAGCCTCACTGAGCTTTAGGAGGAAGCAGCCATGCAAAACACACATGTGCAAAATTCAGAGGTCAGTGGCCTGGAAGACAAGCATAGCCCCAGCCTCACCAGTGACTCAATTTCGTGGCCCCAGTGTCTCTCTTTTGCCATCCCAGTGCCAGAGGAGGCTGATTCTATCAAGCTAATTTGGAGACTCTGCTCCAAATCAGTACTAGTTTCTCTCTGGTATCCAGGAGAGGTGACTTCCCATCATCATCTCCCCTCTTAGGAAGGTTTGTTCCTCTCCTCCACGCTGGAAGCACATATTTTTTTGGACTACAGACCCAGCAGGGCAGAGGCATCCTACCTAAGGGAGAGCTTATCTCCAACAAACTCAGCAGAAATGCATCTGCTCAAGCCAGGCATGAGCCTCTGCCTCCTCGCACTCACCACAGCACTGAGGAGCCCACAAAAGGTGAATGTTGGGTGGGCTGGGGTTGGACTAGAGAAATGGGTTGGACTAAAGGCACTGGTCCATCAGGGGCTGATCCACTCTTGAGGGTAATAGGTACCTTCCATCTCTTACCAACACTGGGTATTGCACTAAATCCTGAGAAATCAGCTCAAGGGTGACAGAGGACAAGCACTGGCTCCTGCTCCCCAGGGAGCTTGGCCCCCTCTGCCCACTGTGGTCTGACAGCAGGGGAACAAACACCTTTCCTTGCTGCCATGCAGTTGTAGAGGTGCCAGATGACCCACCCAGCACACTGGCCACGAAGGCAAAGAGAACTGCCATGACCTGTCACTCACTCAGGATGGAGCAGGGGAAGCACCACAGGAAGCCTGGACATCCCTGCCACACTGCAGACCTCTGCCAGCTGCCTCAGGGCAGTTCTAGTCTGGAGCAATCCCTTCCAGCCTCAGGTATGAGTGGTGGAGTTACAAACTGCCAACATTTCTGTCACAGGCTCGATTTTCCCTGGTATGGCTGAAGCGCAGGCTGGAATAAGCTGCCACATGCTGGGAAAGAAAAGGCACAAAAGGACTCCTGGAGCTGAGGGTTCACAGGCACCCCCCAAAAGCCTGCAAGCCAATAATTAAGCATAGCTCAAACTTCCCCTTTCAAGGAGCTCATAGACCAGTCTACAAGCTGCTCTGGAGCCCTGCAACAGCTGAGGCAGCTGGATACCATGAAGATGAACCCAGTCCTGGCAAATCCACTCTAGTTAAGAAGGCCAGGATTAGGCAGCCTGTTGGGACAATCCAAGTAATCCTGACAATAAACAGCCAGTGGGTGTTTGCTCCTCAAAGGAGGATGGGATGTACTGGCTGTATGGAGGTCTGAACTGATCTCTCCATACCCTGCACCCACTCCCCAAAGGCTGTGAGTCCCTACGGGCCCAGGTGGAGTAACGGCCACCAGGCAACAGCACAAAGAGAGGAAAAGCACATGCTGAGCCCATAAAAGCCTCCCCAGGATGTGAGCAGCTCCACAGACCTCCCCACCTGTCACGGTCATAAGGACTGGCTGCTCTGGACGCCTCCAGCCTGCTGCCTCTGCCCAGGGCCACCAGCACAGAGCAGCATCAACTCCAACAGCATCCACAGGGTAGCAGCTGCTGCAGGCAGGCAGAGATGACAGGGGTTTGTGTGTGTATCTCCCTGTCAAACAAAGAGACCCCGAGAGACTTTGAGTGTGACCCTTTCCTTCAGAGCTAACAGCTGGGCTCGGCCACCTCACTGGTGCCCCATCCACCGGCGCAGCCCCAAAGCCGTGCTTTGCCTACAGCACACACGCTCTAGGCATGAGGAGGAGCAAGAACTGATTTTGTTCTTTCATCCCTGTGATCAGATCACCACCCAACCTCACGACTCATCCATCCATACTTTGACTCGGTGCAGAAGAGAAACGTTTTCACTCTCCTGCCCTCCCCAAAGCAGGGCCTTTCCTACCATTTTATACCTAACGAGAATCAAGAAAGTGCAAGTTAGTCATAGCACAATGGTCCCTTTTCTGGAGGTAAAAATGCCATTGCTTTCAAATGTATTATCTGCCTGCTCCACAGGTTTCAAAGTGGGAGCTTCACAGCCAGGGAAACTGGGCCAACAGCATTTGTTGGAAAAGAGCAATATTTCTATGAAGCTGTTCCGCATTTGATCGGGTTCATTTTGCTGTTTCTTAAGCCTGGCACAGCTGGCAAGGTCTGGCTCAGAGGGCTTTGGGGAAGAACCTGTCCAGACAAAACTCATTAGGACTCAGCTAAAATAATTGCAGAGAGGCAAATCAATCTCATCCTTGAATTAATTGACTAGCTGTCAAGAAGGGAAGACCCCAAGGTTCAGGACACTGTCGCTGCTGGAAAGAGCTGGACACGTCTCCAATGCCTGACAAAGAAAACCTTTTGAAGTGACTGCATCCTCTGGGATTCTCTATAAATACATTTGGGGAGAGCATACGAACAGATCAAGTCTATAAAGAGGTCTGACAGAAAAGCACTGTAGTATTTTACTCTCCCTCCTTGCCCAAGGCAAACCATTTCAGTTCTTCCTCTTCCTTGGACAGCCATATGAAATATCCCCGGCTTCTCCCAAGATCATTAATCCTCACTGCAAAGGAGAGGGGGAAGCAAATCTTTTGTCTGAGCAGATTCATCTCTGTGATAATTTTGCAAGGTTGGGCAAGTCATTACAAGGCTGCCCTCCCAGCTTTCCAAAGCAGCAGCTCAGGAGGGTGAGGTGGCTTCCTACTCCCTCCTGGGACAAAAATGCCCCCAAGCAGCACCACTGACTGACAGCCAACACTGGTCCAGGCTTTTGGCTGTCAGGCCATCAGGGATGCCCACACGGTTTGGCATGCATGGGAGGGCAGGTGCTTGAAGTTCACTCTTCTTCCAGGAGCTGCCTTTGGAAATGCTCCTGAAAAAGGAGCTGGGATGGCAATAGGGTCAAAATGCTGGATGTCACAGCAAAGCACCCATTGTGGCAGAGACCTGGGGCTGAGCTGCCAGATGGAGCAGCCTCCCCAGGGATGCGGTGGAGGCCCCATCATCACAGGCTTTCAAGGTGCAATTGGGTGCTACATAACCACGCTCCCTTTCCCACAAAAGGTTGCACCAGATCCTCTTTCCAGGTCCCTTCCAACCTAGACTGTTCCCATTTTGTGATCAGTTAGAACTGGAGGCCACAGTGGCAGGAGCTTGCATCCCACACCAGCTGCTTCCCTGGAACCAGGACTCCCCTGCCTGCTGCTAGGACAGACTCTTGCACAGAGTCAACAAGAAGTTGAGGAAAACCTGGGTGATTTCACACATGCCACAAGCTGCAGAGGCAGGGAAGGAGTCTTTGTAACTACCAAAGCTCAAAGCTGGTCAGCAAACCTTTCCTGCTCAAAGCACCAATGCTGTCAGAGCTGCAGTTGTACACCTGCCCCTGTGCAAGAGCTGAATAGCAGAGCCAAAACAGAAGCTGCACAGTTTGCTTGCAAGAGGAAAGGTGTGTGCAGGCACAAGGCAGCAGAGCTGCAGGAATGGCACCAGCACAGGCTGGGAAACCAGCACACACTGAGTGTGCACACTGACGTGCCTGGCACAGGTCCGTCTTGTCAGCGCCGAACACGAAGCACGGCCAGCGCTAATTCACCGCCCGCCCGCAAGGACCAGGGAGAAGTTGACGGCAGATGAGTAGTGGCCTGGGGCTGCCACATTCCTCTGGGGAAACAGGAAAGTGGGGATGCCTGCTGCGAGTGGCAGGAGACGTGACGCAGAGCCCGGCTCCCCATATGCTCCATCGGCCGCGCAGGAGGAGCGCGCTCCCCGCAGACACAGGTTAAACGGACCTGTTCCCCTGACCGCGCCCACCCCGCTCCCCAGGTCCCCACGGCGCTAAACGACATTGCCCACCACGCTCCCTGCCACCTGGCTCAGCTCCCAGCCTGACCTCGTGGGCATCCTGCCCTCCCCTGCCCGCTCCACGCTGGAGGCGAGGTCACTCACGCTCGCAGGACCGAAACGTCTTTGGATGGTTTTGTTGCTAAAAATATTTAACAACTAAAAGTGGCTGCGAACGCGCGAGCTGATGTGATGTGACATCCAGCTGGGGGGTGCCAACCAGCAGCGAGCGGGCGAGAGCCCACTGAAAACCAGCTGTCAGCGCAGGTCAGCGAGAGATGAACGTGCCCGCAAAGGCATGGACACCTCGGGGTCCCTCTCTGCTTCCTGCTGTTGCATGTCACCTTTTGGACAGGCTCGAGCTGGAGCATCATGGTGCCCATGCCTGCTCCTCCTGCCCAGCCCAAGATCCAGAGCTCCACCGGCTCCTGGCAGAGAGCACACACCAGCCAAGGGTGTTCTTCAGCACTGCTGACCAAACCACTCTGGTGCTTATCCTCAACATCAACCAGGCTCTTGGACAACCGGGAATGGTCCATGAACAGTGCACGAGCCACAAGTGACATGACCTACAGCCCAGCTTGGGACCATGCAAGGGCTCCCAAAACACTTTTCCTGGAGTCTGTATCCTTACTCCAAACGCCTAACAGGCCAAGGCCCATCAGCCTGTCACCCTATCAGCTCTGGTCTTGTCCTTGCCATCAAGATACATCAAATCCTCTATGACTCTCTAGGATTTTTTCCCCCTGTTATTATTTCATGTGTGAGGATCACTAACCAGCAGTGTCAGGTAACCTCCCGTCTTCCTGGGAACCCTACAGATCTATACCTAAGAGCACATAAACTTAAACTGAAGGTCATCCCGCCCAGCCAGGCAGTTGAGCCACCACCCCTATCCCCAGCACCCTCTTTAAGCAAATTGATCCCCACAGTCACACTGGGGCATGGGGAAAAGGCACGAGAAGGACTGAGGGCTCCATTTCCCAGAAAGCCACTGGCATATTCTGCAGGGTGACCCATTGATGCAAAGAGGAAGAACGTAAACTGGATGAGTCTTGCCAGACCCACAGGAGAGACACTGAGGGCAGCAAAGTCCCAGGTTAGTGGTGGTAAGTTCTGGATAGAGATATCCTGCTCCTCCTCCTCTCTAGAGAGATGGATATATGGCTTTAAGTGGCCCTGGCTCAGCAGGGCTCCACCTCGGGCAGTAGTCTTCAGCCTCTGGTCCCCAGAGCTTGCAGGAGAGCAAAGGAGTTCATGAGGACAAATGAAGCTGTGGCCCAGGAACACAGGACTAGACATCTGTTAGTAATTCCTAGACCTCTGGAGGAAAATTCAGGCAGGAGTTGATTGGCTGAAGCTGCCACTGTGATCAGCTCTCACGTGCAGACTGAAGCCTGAGCTGCTCACACACGACAAGCTGGCATTTAAAAATGCTTCATGCACAGAGCCCGAAATAAATAAACTAAATCACCCAGGAGAAAGAATTTAAGTGGAAAAACATCCTGATAATTGAGCCCTTTTTGCAAATGTTTTATCTGCTCCCAACCCCCAACCCCAGCCTCCCAACACAGCCAAGCAAAAGGATGGCCTTTAAAATACAAACCACCTGGGATGGGAACACAGCTCCACAGACCTTCATTTAAAACAGCTGGGAGAAAAGGATTTTTAACAGATCTCAGCAAAGGCAGCAGGCTCAGCAGTGTGGCCAGGAGAGCCAGAGGGGAAAGAGGAGGTGCAGCCTCACAAGGGCACTGAGGCTCAGCTGCCATAAAGGACCACTTAGGCTCCCAGCTGCCCCCAGACAGAAAGGCATCCACGTTACAGAGCTGTTTGGGGCACTAGGTAGGGTAGGAGAGTCTGAAGGATGACACAGATCCCAGATAGGTCAGCCAGGGGAAACCTCACCAGCACCAGTGAGAAGGGAGGAGTGTTCACTGAGTATTTCCGCACTGAATTTAGGACAAAGTCAGACGCCATGGGCAGAGGATGCGGGTGAAATGTTTGCTCTTCCATGACAAGATAAAACACAGGGCTCGCAGGCCCATTTTAACATGCTGAAGTCCCTGCTGACAAGCTGTCCACATGTCAAAGGGTGATCTGTGGCCAGCTGGAGATGCTAAAAAATCCCAGGAGAGACAGCAGCCTGTACCTGCCAACATTCAGTGGGTAAATAGCTGATTTGAACAAGCACAGACTGGCCAGGCAAAGGCAGCCAAGGCAAGGATGGCTGCAACTGGGCCAGATCACCAGGAAGCAAAGGAGATCAGCATAATTAATGCCAACCAACACTCATTTACAGCTGTCAGGTCCTGTTGGCAAACATGATTTATTTCTGTGGGGAGGGCGGGCTTGACTGATAAACAAACCAGCACTCATGCCATTCAATCAAGCTCAGAGAAGACGTAGGACTTGGCATCATTTCCCATCTCTAATCGAGAAACTACAACTCCATCAAAGGGCAGAGGCATATGTTTGAAGTTGCTATTAACTGGCTCAGAACAAACCCAGGACTGTGGCAGAGGACAAGATCTCCACCAGAGATTCGTGTGCCACAGCAATATGACCATAGCTGAAATAAAGCATCTGTTGGAGCTACTGACAAGTCACAGAACTTTCTAAGTTGAAAACAGATCCAAACAAGAAACCAGAAATTAAGGTCAGAAAATAGGGAAAACATTAGAAAATATGGCAACTTTACAAGCTTTGTATATTTAGCTTAGCAGAGAGAGGCCAGAGGTGACTGCATCCTAAACTGCCATAGCTGACAAGGGCACCAAAGCCTGCTCCAAGCTAATGGCCCAAGGAATAACACATTTCCCTGGCTGTAAACGGGAACAAGCCATGTCTTTCTAGCACCTTGTGGAGTTCCTTTTATGGGGAGCCAAGGTGTGGAGGAACACGACAGCCTGTCAGGCAGGAGCCAACCTGATAGTCTCCCAAATCTTTCCTGGCATCACAGAGTCCACGCCAGCCACTGCTGCCTGAGATCTGTACTGTAAAGGAATGATTCACAAGCCCATGGAAGTGGGAAACTTGTGATTACAGAGCTCAGAGGGAGGAAAAAAGCTGGGAGTTTTGCTGAAGTTGGAGGATACCTTTGCAAGACCATCTAAAGTCATAAAACCCCAGTTTTCCAAGTTAGGCAGAATCAGAGTTTGAGGTCAGTCAGCTGGTGCTCTGGAGGGTGCAAGACAGTCAGGATGATACTGGCATCCCTCCACTTCCACATCCTCCTTGTCTGAAGAGAGCACAAAATTGACCCAAAAAACCCACAGAAGGAGGCGATGTTGAACCAGGCACTTCTAGGGCTGCAGTGGGAGACACCTGCCAGCTCTGCCTTGGATGCAATTAGCCACCTCTCCAGCTGCCAGAGGAGACCAACAGCCAGGAGGTCCGAGCCCACCCATCTGGCAGTGCCCACTAGATGCCAGAAAGGATGCAGAGAGATGCAGGGACACACAGCCCACCACAGAAAGCTCATAATACCTAAACCAGAAGAAACACTCCTTGAAATGGCAGGAGGTCACAGGGGAATAACCCACTCCCAGAGCTGTCAGAAAGAGTCCACACCACAGAAGAGCTTTCTCCTTTGCTCCCAGGAGCTGGGAGTGCCAGGTCTGACAGGCAGCTGTGTTGTGGGCCAGGAACGCACATCCCAGGAAAGCAGGGCACACCTGCCTGGAGGCAGGGAGAAGCAACATCAGAGGTTATTAGGGAAGAAACGCTTTTAAGGGACACTAAATAACCCCAGCCTATGCCTTAAATAAGCCATGTTCAGAGTAATGAGCCAGCAGCCTCTCCTGGGCTCCTCAGAAGGCGATTCTAGCCAGTAAGTCACTGCCAGCCTGCCATCCCAGGGGAAGGATGTCCTCTTACCTGCCAAGGATGGCTGCAGCCATTTCCCCACAGCTCCCAAAAGCCATGCCTGCACCCAAAGTCTCAGGGAAATGCCAGGTCTTGAGCTCACAAGAGCCAGGGGGGAAAAGATGTACACTGCAAGGACGGCCTGGACATGAGACCTCCTGCTCCATGCCAGCCCATCTCCTTAATGAAAGGAGACTCATTATTATTAAAATAATTCACTTTTTAAATTATTGTTCTAAATTTGTTTTAAACTTTTCCTGTCCCTCCAAAGCAGCAGCAGACTGGGAAACACAAAGTCCAGACTGCTGAGAGCCAGCCCCACTGCACCCTCACTGCTTGGGAAACATGAGCCACAAGCATTCCTGGTAACTTCTGTACAGCACCAGGAAGCCCAGAGGGACCCACACATCTCATCCACATCCACATCCACCAACCTTCAGGACTAGATGTCCCCAAGTTAACCTCAGGGGAAGCCGTGGGAAGGCTGCTCGAGTGCCAGCTGTGGTAAGGCTTCTTTCAACTCTGCCCCAGACTTCCCCACCACCTCTTGCTGTCCTCTTCCCTCAGCTGGACCCCAAAACCTCAGCTCGTTTGCCCTACATGCCCCCCTCCAGTCCCGTTCTCCTCCCATTCCTCTTCTCTATTTTTCAGCCTCTCCAAAGCTTTCTCCAGCCTCTCTCCCCACCTTGCAATCCTCTTCCTGCCTCCTTCAACTCCCTCTCCATCTCCTGCCCTCCCACAACTTCTTTCTAGGACTAGGCAGCCATGTCATCGTCCCCCCACTTCAGCTAATTCCCTCTCTCCATGGGAGACAGCGTTTCATCCCTGCCACTGAGTCCCCTTTCATGCCTCATGGCTTTTGCAATCCCACCTGCTGGGATGGGAGAGCTGTGGGGGACCTGCTCTTGGCAGGCCTGACCCCCAGCTCTCATTAACAGCACCCTTCCCAAAGCAGGCACACAGGAAATAAAGAAATAAATAAATAAAGCAAATCTGTCTCGCTGCTCTCTCGGGTTGCTTAAGGGAGTTGGGCTCTGGGGGTGGGATGAAGGATGCTATTTGGAGAAGCTGTCTCCATGGCAACCCCCATTCCCACCACCAGCGGGCACAGGTCACCTGTTTCCATGAAAGTTTCCCCCTTCCCTCCCCATCTCTCCACCCCAGGAAGTGCCAGAACAGCCACAGGGGTGCAGTCTGAGGGAGCAGCAGCAACGACACGGGAGAAGCAGTAGGGATGCTGCTGGCACGGCTGCAAACAACCTCCCAAGTCCCCCGTGAAGAAAGAGACTCACGCTGAGAAAGGCAGGGCATCCCCAGAGTGCAGTGTGCAGGGAGCAGCAGCACCCACTCCCCTCTGCCCCACCCAGCACAGCAAACCCACCCTCTCCCTGCCTGTGTCCCCACGGTCAGTGCCAGATGGGCAGGGGGGCCCTGCTCTGCTGCAGGACATTTGGACAGACTCAGGCACCCTGACCCACGTGCTGCTCGGACTAGGGCAGAGATCAAAATGTGTCCCCTCCCTCCACACATGGCTGTGTTTCCGTTTGATTTCGGTTATTTTAATTCGAAATCAGCCGCTCCCATTAAACACTTCCAGGTGCTCCCAGAACGACCCGTGGTTCCTTTTTCAGCTCTAACAAGTCCATCTCTCATGCGACAGATGCGCTGCCGGGACCTTTCCCCAACTCAGGCAACGTCAGCCTGGTGTCTCCGAGCGCTCCCGCGGCCAACCTGATGCTCCCGCCCGCGCTGGCCCCCTCCGTGCCCGCCCGCGCGTCCGCCACAGGGCTGGCAGCAGCGCCCGGTGCCCCCGCAACAAAACAGCCGGCATAGCTCCAGGAGGAGACACAGAGGATGGAGTGAGAGGATGAGAACAGGGAACTGCTTCTGCTCTCCAGAACGGGGGAAAGGAGCAGTGGTGGTGTCACCTAGTGCCAGTGCTAACACATCTTCCGCCAGTAGCAGTGGGCAGCTCCCTACGGCCGGGGTGGACAGGAGGGTCGGCAAAGAGCCCCCAGCTGAAGTTCCAGGATTGGCACCCAGGCAGCCATCCTGCAGCACAGCGCAGGCTGGAGGGATTCACACGGTTCCCCCACAAGGCTGGGAGTTTCGCCAGGAAAAGCAAGTTTATAAATAGTGTGTTTCAACACGAACAAACGAAAGCGTCAGAACTCGACAGTCAGATAAGCCAAGGGCTGAGCACCGGCCCCTCCACAGCATCCTCCCCCACTGGGAAGGACAGTCCCTTCCCTCCATCGTGCAGCTGGCCGGGACCTTCCTTGCTCTCTGGAAAGCCTGCATCTGGAGGTGTCTGTGTCAGATGTGCTGCTTAGGAACACCCTTGCCATGGCTGCTCTGGCAGCCAGAGCAAAGCAGCAGAGCTGGCTTCAAAAAGACCACAAGCAGCAGGGATGGCCACTCAGGGGCAAGGGCAAACATAGCAAACAGCAGTCGGTTGCCCAGCCAGGGCCAAGAGCAGCAAATTTCAATGTATTGCTTGAAAAGAAGTTTTCATAAGCCCACAGGCCAGAAAGTTTCTAACTTCTCCTCCTGTCCCTGAAGAAGACAGCTGCCCCACCAGTGAGGCTGGCACTCAAAACAGAAGTTCCATGGCACGAAGCATTACACCGAAGGGCACATACCTGCCAGATCCTAACAACAAGGAAGAGACTCAAGGGGAAAATCAGCTTTTATCTCTGCTTTAAGGAGAAAAGCAGCAAGTTATTAGATGAGAACTTGCTTCTCGTAAACACAAAACAGCAGAAAAGACATCCCTGTGCCTTCCAAGCGAATGGAAGGACATCCCTGCTGGGGAACTACCTGCCAGATTGCAAAAGGAGGAGATCTTGATGGTGGTGCCCAAGGGAAGGCATCAAGAGATGACACATCAGAGCAGCCCCATCAGCTGTCAGGAAGAGAAGCCTCTGACAGCCCACGGAACACATGCAACGCTCCTCACGCCACACTCGCTTACCTTGATGTAAGTGTCGAGGGCTGGGTGGACACGGTTGACTGCCAGATGGATGGACAACGGTGTAGTGAATGGGAAGGTGGCCATGACCACGTGGCTGGGAGCAGGGAAGCTGAAGATCTTAAAGCCATACTTCTGGAACCGTTTGATCTGCTCTTCCGATGGCTTTGCGTCTCCCTCGCTCAGGATGCGGCCTATGGCGAAGCGGCACTTCTCTGGAGACACCTGATTGAAGGGGACAGACAGACAGACAGGGTCAGAAGAAGAGAGAGGCTTGAAACCGGCCAAAAGCTCAACCTGCTGAGCATGGAGGCAGGAGATGACCATAAACCAGTAAAAGCAATGGCCCAGCATGATCGGGCACACCAAAGCAGGTGCCCAGTCCTAACCCAGGCTGATCCAGGCCTAAATCATCTACACTCCTCCCAGCCTAAATGCACAGCCCAGTGGGGAAGGTGCTGCTCCTCTCCTTGGAGGGTAGAGGGACTTGCAGCAGAGAAGCTAAACCCCACCAAGCTGCTCACTCAAACATGTCAGAGGTGACAGTCACTGCAGGAAGTATCTCCTGATCCTGCATCAGAGACCCCACTGTCAACAAGTGGTCACCGCCATCCCCTTCTGCAGGACACCCCTGCAAATCATGGAGGGGGCTTAGAGATAGGATCACAGCTTGCCCAGTTTGCCTCCACCCCACCCCCGAGGAAGTCACCTGGCAGCCATGTGCACATGCCACCAACCAGCATGGGCCACTGGCACTAAGCTGGAGAGAAATCCAGAGGCTGCTGGGTCCTTCCAAAGTAGGCACACTCAGTGTGGCAGTTTTGGGGTGGGGAAACTGAGGCAGGTAAGACTTGCATGAAGTCACCCAGCTGTTTGTAATAACACAAAGAGAAAAACGTTCACTTCTATCCGGAACCCCAACAACATACAAAACCTAAAACATGCTCTCTTTACAAATTTGAGGATGCCTCCCATTAAGATTCGGGGTGCAGGGCTCTCAGCCCAGCAAGGGGGGTGCTCAAAGCCCTGCTACCAGCACAGCGATGGCCCACGGGACTCCAGCCATCTCCACACCAAAGCTGACCCAGGCCAAAACTTTCATTTCTAGTTTTTAACAGAATCTCACAATCTCACCACTTGAGTTCAAGCTTACCCACAGCCCTGGGCAGGAATGTGGGAGGGGGCAGGAAAACCCGGCCACTTTCCCTGATACAACCTAAGGGCACAAAGGTGTCACAAAACTCTCCCAGGGATGATGTGAAGCAGAGAGAGGATGCGCCAAGGCCAGCGTTTTACCGGTTCCCATCCCCATGCAACGCCACAAGGGGATCTGTGCTCCCTTATCTCATCCCTAACTTTGCTGCACTAAAGCTCACCAAAGCTTCCTCCTGCAGTGTAACTTCTCTCTCCACACTCCTCACCCTGCCTTTCCCTTAAACCCCTTTTGATGTCGCACGGCAGGACCATTCCGGAGGGGGAACACAAGCAGATGTAAATGGAAGGAAGAAAGCAGCCTGTGGAGCAGCATCCATCAGGCTGGGGACACGTCTCATGGCTCGCTCTTGCCCTCCTGCGCTGCAAGAGGGAGCTGCAGACAGGCCTGTGCCCAGCATCCATCACTGCTCCGGGCAGGAAAGGAGAAGCAGATCCACCCCAAAGACAGCAAGAGGCAGCTGTAAATGGCATCCCTGGGAAAAGAGCCAGATGAAACAAGGAGATACAGAAATCTAGATTAAATTCCTTTAAACATTCAATCTCCATTTATGTCCTGAGCAAAGACAGTTCAGTCCCAGTCTCAGAGCAACTGTCAGAAGGACTGGAGCGGGCAGCAATGCTAGGCCACGAACGTTGGCTTCCTCCCTTCTCCTTTCCTTTCCACAGCGTGTTGCCCCACAAGGGCAGCAGCAAAGCCCATCTCACGGAAGGGAGTGAGGGAAGGAAGGAGGGAAGGAAGGAAGGCTCCACTTAAAATCAGTTTTTCCCTAATAGATTTGTCTTTTCCAGTAGGCAGGTGCTGATCAAAGCCTCTGTTCCCCCAAGCATCCTGACAGAGAAGTTCTGGAAATTATTACTTAACCTATCTGGCAGCTTTGCTGATTGGAACAAAAGACATTTCTGCATTTACAGAGCATTTTGGCCTTATCCATCCAACACTTGGGCATGGGCTGGTTGCTGAGCACATGGACTGTAGGCAAAAGGCCCTGGCATGTGCCCACAGCTATACATGAGCAGGAGCTTGGCTGCAGCTGAGCACAAACCCACCCGCCACATCCAGTCCTTGCTGAGGAGTTATTTTTGTTCCTGCCAGAGGTGGGAAAAGGAGGGAGAAGTCCTCCGGGCTGCTAAATATTAAATAAAAAGGAAAAAAGGAAAAAAAAAGTAGTTGAAATTAATATTAATCTTGTCCATTAAAACACATAAAACATTGCTGGCAGGGGTTTGGCAGCACTCGGGGAGCATCCTTGTGTGAATGTTGGAGAGCCAGGAGTCAGCAGGGAGCCCCAGGGACGCTGGTGGCAGTGGCTGCCCTGAGGCCTGGCATGACCCCAAGGCAGCCCACATGCTCCAGACCATGGGGCTCTCCCCAGCCCCACTCCCAGCCAAGAGCAGCACATGGCTGCTGCTCTCCAGCTCAGCATTCCCATCCTCTCTCCTAGCCAGAGCTTCCTTTGATCGTGAGTTCACCAGCACAGTAATTGCCACATGGCACCTGCTGGTCACCAGCCCCTTCCTGCCCCAGTGTTGGGGGCACCAAAGCCCCCAGGAGCCATGGCTGGGGGTGGCTGGCTGGCCAGAGCCCTCCAGTGCTCTGCCAGCAACACTGTGGGATGTAGCCAGCACGTTCTGCTGCCTGATGACAAAAGGTCTATTTTTGGAGACAAGTCAACATCCGTGGCAAGTGGCCAGCTCTGGGCGGGCCAGCTCTGCCAGAGGGTGCTTCTCCGAGGTCAGGAGAGCACTGAGAATGAGAAGGAAGAGGAGGAGGTCACCTCTTCCTCTCAGGGGAAAGGCAGCCTTGGGTGACTGATCCCACCCTGCGGAACCTCCAGGAATGAAGAGCCAGCAGTGCACACCATCTCCCATGCCATGATGGTTCAGTGGATATGAGCACACAGGGAGCCCCATGGGATGCCAGGGTGCTCTGCACCTGAGCCAGCACGTCAGGTATGAGCACTGCAATCTCCAGCCAAGAGACCAAGCCACAGCTGGCCCTTTCTTCACCTGCCCAGAGGCAAGAGAACCATGTGCCCAAACACATACTCACTCCCAGCACCCTGCCTGGCCTGACCTGCCTGTTGGTGAGATGTAGATCTCTGTTGGAACCACTTCAGGAGCCACAGATCAGCCCATGGAAGGTCTCACCAGCACCCCAGCTGCTCCAGCAGACCAGGTCTGACACTGTGCTCATGGATGGCAGGCAAGGGGAGGCTCCTGCCACTATGCAGAGCTGCAGGCACTGCAGCTACATCTGGCATGGCCCCCCTGGGTCCCAGCCACCACAGCGACTACAGAGACAGGAGACTCAGGCCAATATCACCTGCTCAATGTCATGAGCAAAGGCAACCCTTCCAGAGAAGGGCAAGGTCCGTGGGGCTGCCTGCCAAGCCTTGGAGGGCAGGTTAGGCTCTTGCCACAAGGAGGAACAGTTGGCTTCCAAAACCCTGAGTGGCCACCAGAGACAAGGCCTGCAGCCCCAATGCCTTCTCCAGCCCCAGGGTGAAGGCAGAGATGTGGCAGGTACAGGAAGAGGAGAAAAAGAGACAGGATCTGAAAGGGGAGGCAGTTTGACTCTGCACTGAACAGCCCAAATTTTCAGGGTCAGGTCGGAGTTACTCCTTCCTAGCCTCACCTGGTGCTACCAGGGAAAGCATTTCCTGTGCCAGCCAGGGCAGGAGTTACCACAAATATCCTTATCAGTATCTGTGGGCCTCAGCAGTACAGGCTTCTACTAGCCCAGGCTTCGGTAAACAAAGAGCCAAGGCACAACACCCTTGATACAATGTCAGCTGAAAGGCTGCAGGGCAACCACAGGCATGTGCACACCACATCCCTGGAGCAGGACAGCACTGGGAATGGACACTGAGCCCTTCCCACAGCATTGACTGCCTGCTCTGTGTCCGGAGACCACGGCAGAACAAGCAGCAGCATCAGGATTCTCAGCTCCAGGTGAGGAACTCAACACAAGGACACAAATGAGTGGCAGTGAAATGGCTGCTCTGACCACAGGGGCCCTGGCCTCCCCATGGCTCCTGCTCCAAACATGACACTTCCTCCAGACAAAAGCATCCAAGCATGCCTAGTCAAACCCTGCCTCTGCCCAGCTCATCCTAAGGAGAGAAGTCATCCTTGCCATCATCCTTCCCAGGCCAAGAAGAGGCACCATAGTGTCTTCTCTGCCTCCCATGATCCAGGGCAAGTCAGGGCATCACAGGATACAAGGACACAAGGTGGCTGAGCACACCAGGCTGCACTGTGCCCAGGCAAACTCAGTGCTTTCTCACCGCCAATATCTTCCTGTCACAGCTCACTCAGCACTATGTTTTCATAGACAAGTTCTTCCCTCAAAGCAGGTCCAACCCTTGGGAGTACCATCTCGCAAGCAACGAAACAAGGTTTCTAAAACAGGACCAGCCACCACCAGAGCAGAAGCGCTGGGTGAGAGCTACCAGCCCAAGCACTGTGCCCTGCACCAGCCCCCAGCACACGTGCCCAAGCACACATGCACAGCTGCTGGCCACTCTGTTGTTCCTCCTCCCCACGGATTCCTCCACGGTCACACTAGCTACTGCAGAATTACGGGGGAGCCAGGCTGTCTGCCCCAGACAAATGCCCACATGCCATTATTTGGAAACCCCAGAGTCACTTGGCATCAGCGGCCAGGTTCCAGCCCCCCCAGCAAGTTCTGATGCACTTTTGTTTGTTCCTTGCCTTTAACTGTTCCCATGGAGTACTGGGCTCTGGCTGGCAGCCATCAGGCCGCGTGCTTTCTGCTCACCTCTCAGCCTGAGGAGCATCATGGAGCAACTGTTTCATCAGACAGGAGCCCTCAGCACGCAGCACCTGAGGTTTCAGTAAGAACTCTCAGGGGATGGAAGAACTACAGGGAAGCTCAGAAACACATGAGAGCACTAGAAACAAGAGAAGGAGTATGGATGAGAACAGACCAAGCTGAAGAGACCATCTGCTTTTTCAACCACAGAGCTTCAAGTCCAGAAGGAGCCTTGGCTGCACTTCTAGGGAACATGCCAAGGAATGCATCACCTTGGGGTCATGAACACTGGCTTCTGTTCCATAACCAGATCTGTTATCCTGCTGATGCCCTGTTCAGCAGAGGATATCAGAAGATACCAAGCTTTGCTCACCCAATGCCTTTCAATCAGGATTATGCAAAATCTCATCTGCTTTCAGGTGCCTTTCCCCACAGAGGATCCTCTGTAGATCTGGGAGACCTTGTGAACCCCAGTGCTCACCTACAGAGGATGAGCTGCACGTGCCTGAAACACAATTAGGGAGCATCCCGAGCTGGGAACCCGGGTGCTGACCACGAGAGCGTGCTGGCCTCGCCGGGCACACCTTACCGTATGAGGGTTGTCATAGTAGACGCCAATGGAGCAGAGCTTCGAGGAGATGCTGCAGCCATCCGTGAAGAGCTGCCCGGATTCTCCATACGGGCCCACCCTGAACTTGTAGGCCAGTGTCATGTTGCCGACAGGGGGGGAGCCAGCACTCACAACCACCTCGGTGAAGAGCCCCGAGTAGACGACGAAACCGAAGACGGTCAGCAGCAGCAGCACGACCAGCGCCGCGATCAGCCCCAGCAGCACCCAGTCGGTCATGATGGACTCCTGGTGCACCATAGTTCCCGAGGCACTGGCAGCAAGAGCAGAGAAGAAAAAGAAAGGCAGTCAAAGCTACCTCTCGGGCAAAGAACTGCTCTCTAAAGTGATTTATTTGCAGCTAAATGCACTCTGTTCTCTCTTCCAATTCTTCTTACGTGTGAAGCTTAACAGAGTGGAAACCCCCCAGAAGCCTCCTGTATATTAGCCCCACATTGCATCAGCCTGTTCCAATTGGTCACTGGGTACAAATTATATTGCTTCAGCGCCACTTGGGAATGAGGTGGTTTTGAAGGGAGGACAGAGAGGCATCATCTCCATCTCCTCGAAACTGTTCAAATCCAGTTTTGCAGCCAGGGGAGACCAAAAGCCACCCTGGGAGCCTGCATCATGCAACAGATAACAAATACATAGCAACTGTGCTAAGGATCAGGGAACCACAATAAAATAATTTACCATTTATAGGTATCTGGCCCACTGTAACCAGGGCAGCTCCTTTGTCAATAAATCTAGAAGCCCAGACCTTCCTGCAATGACCCAAATCAGGACCACACCAGTTCAGATCTAGATCCAAGTATCCAGAGAGGCTCAGAAGAAGCTGAAGACCCAGCTAGAAAAAGCATTCCCAACACACTCAGGTACAACGAATTACTGGTATTCCTTTTACATGTCTTTTTTTAAACTAAAAGAGTTTTTATAACTTCAACAAAGGCTTCCTGTTTTGTTTGGCATCTTTTCTCTTGCGCTGACTGTGGGACACAGCAGCCTGGTGAATGCCTTCTGCTTGTTTTCACCCACCAAGTGCAACCACTCTGGGGAGTTGCAACCCAAACCATTTCAGGAGAGTTGTTTGTGTTTTATACTCCCTTGAAACACAGCTCTGGTCACAGGGAGTGGTTGTGATGCTCCCCTGGGACTTTCACAGAAGGCAGGTTTGGAAGTGAGCGTCAAAGTAAACAATCCACCTTTACCTCTGTGTGTTATTAACACACTTTGTCCACAAAGAGTCGTTCACCGAGGCTGCTGCTTGTTCACTCAGCTTTACAAGAGAAAAGCCACATCCTGGTAGGAAGCGCAGGCAGCTCCGCTCTGCTCAAAGCCAGCAAGCAGAGACATGGCAAAACCAAGCCCTGCTGAGCCCAAACTGGGGGCCACACTCCTGGGCCGGGCACCATCTCACACCATGACCCCACTCACCTGAAAAACCAGCTCAGCCCAGAAATGCTTCAAGACATCTGATCCACAGGGGTGCAGGATCTGTGGTGCTGCAGCAGGAAAAAATAAGTATCACTGCTTCCTCTCAAACTCACGGGACCAAAAGCAAAACAGCTGCGGCAGAGCAGCCGAAAGGCGCCCCGTCACCTCGGACCTGCTCCCCAGAGGAGGGGTGTCCCGAGGAGGACCTCGGGACCACGCAGGCCAAGATTTCTTCCCAAAACTCTGTGGCTGAATGCACGGGCACCAAAAATCATGGAAATGGGAAAGGAACGGTGAAAGAGGACGATGTCCTGCCTCTGCTGGTGTGTCCCAACCCGGCCGTCCCCGGGGACACCTGAGCCGCCCCGGAGCTGCTCCCGGGTGCCGTGGCAGCCGAGAGCTCCCGGAGGGATACACCCGTCCCCGCAGCGCCTCAGCTCCTCCCTGTAACCAACACAGACCTGGCACTTCCAATCACGGCTCCGGTGATTCCCCCGAGCTGCCAGCCCCACGCCCAGCCCCAGGGCCCTGATGGCAGCCGCCCCAGAGAAGAGCAGGGTATTTTTGGCTGTTCTTCCCAGTTCCCGTGGCTCGTTCCCCGCCGGCACTGGCAGGCACTGCCGGTTCCCCCCAGCCCTCCCCACGGGCCGGGGATGTCACCTCCCCTTTCCGGACGGGATGTCGACCCTCCCGGTGTCCGTGCCCGGCGGAGGGTGGGGGTCTGCCCCGAGCGGCCCCGCAGCCCGGCCTGCCTGCCGGGAGCCGCAGCCCCGGGCCCCGCCTGCCCGCAGGCAGCGCCCTTCGCACCGGCACCGGTGCNGCCCGCGCGTCCCTACCGGAGCCGCGGCAGCGCCCCGCGGGGAGAGCTCCCCCTGGTGGACGGGCGTCGGCAGGGCCCGGCCCTCCGGGCGCTCTCGGGTTCGAGTCCCCCCCGAGGCTCCACGGGGCTCCACACAGCTCCCGGCTGCTTCCCGACCCTTCCCAGCGCCTCCCCCCGCGGTTGCCCAGCCCTGCAGCCCACAACCCGGGAGCTCCTCCCTGCCCCGAGCAGCAGGGCTGTGGGTGCAGGGCTCCCAGACCCCTGCAGCAAGGCGGGGGACTCTCCTCTCCCCTCCCCTCCCAGCCCGCGCACCCTCCAGGGCACCGCTGGTCCTGAACGCTAAACAGCGCTGTGTCCGACAGCCTGCTGGGGCTGCGGCATCGCGGCGCACATCCCGGCACGTATCCCTGGTGGCTGACCCGAGCATCAGGCCCCGTAACAGCCGGAGCCTGCGGTGAATGGGCCCCTTCCCTCGGGCGCTGGACAAGCAGGTGCCAGCCTGCAGCAGCCGAGCGTCACGGCCCTGACCACACGGCCTGGCCTGGCCTGGCCAGTCGGGGCAGTGGGCAGAGCTGCTCTGGAGCACCCAAGCCCTTCCCAGCAAACCCAGAGAGGGTTTTGAGCAGCCGCTCGTAGGTTCCATCGCTGGGGCTGTTGCAACCTGGCAGAAACATCTTGGCTTCTGCCTGTGTTCGGCCTTTCCCACTGCCCAGCTGGAAGGAAAACCAGCCAGACATCTCAGACAGCACTGCCCAACAAGGGGAGCACCAGGAGAGCTAAGAAGTAGCCTTCACACTTCCCTGAACTTCAGCCTCTTCAACCCTCTTAGCAGGGAAAGTTTGCTCTACGTTGGTCCATGAGCCACCTCCAGAAGTAGCAACAAGGAGCAGTGGAGTTTGCTGCTGCCTCTCCTGCTGTGGTTTCACACCCATTTCCCTACATCCCAACCCCCTTCACCGGGGTTGGGGTTTTTTTGTTTGCAGAGGGAGCCCAGCCACTGCTTTTCACCAATGTGATCATTTATGAACAGCAGTATGAAATACTGCAATACTTCAGTGCTTGCCTTTCTCCAGGAGCTTCCTAGTGAGGATCTTGAGGCTTTCCATAAACTGGAATTAGTTAAACCTCAGAGGCCCTCCTTACACTTGGCATTATAACTCTTTTGCAGCTGGAAGAAAATATTCCAGCTTGGTTACGTGTCTCGCCTGGAGCCATGCAGTGAATCACTGGCAAGAAGAGGAACAGAACTCAAAAGCCCTGCAGCTGCCAGCTCTGGCCATCAGACACTTCTCCTTCCTCCACCCCTAAAGTCCTTTAAATCTGCATACATTTAGTACATAACACATATGTTCCTCCATTACAACAGCAAGCACTAAAATTTGGGTCTCATTTAACATAACAGCTTCATGCCTTCACTCTGAACCAGCACACTGGGAAGAGGTGAGGCAGAATGATATGAAATGTGCTCCCCAGCAGGCCCCTGTGTGTCAGGGTATGGCAGGCACAGATTTGTGTGAGCCTGGGCCCCTCACATCTCTAACAGGGGATGCAGATCAGCCCATTCTCATTTGAATTCTCTCTAAGTGGCAGTCAGAAGCCGAGGTGGGTTGTGAGCAGAAGCAGGTGTGGGTGAGCTGCCCCACCTTTCAAGCTCCAGCCAACATTTCTTCATTAACTTTAGCCTCTCTATAGAGGGACTCCAGCTTCATCCCAGCATTAGCAGGCAGAAATGATGCTCAACAGGGCAGTCACCTCATCTCACTCCCCCAGTACTCCACATTGTCTCAGCAGGGTACCTGTGCTGGGATATTCAGCTCAGCCTTGGCCCAGTTCTTGGCTTCCCAGTTCTGCTCACACCTGCTGGACCCTCCATCCTCTGCTCCAAGACAAGACACGTCATTGTCCTTCTTCTCTCAGTTGCTTTTACCTGCTGGACAAGGTGAGCTGAGCTTTGCAAAGGTCACTTCAGATGCCCAGTAAGCAAATAGATGTGATAAGGATACTGATCACCTTGGGAACATGGCAAAACACAAATGGCTCTGACTAACTCTTCATGGAAATACATGCCCTAGAGGGGCAGGCAAGAGGCCAGAACAGCTCACACAGCCCTGGGGAATTTCCATCAGCACAGACACAGATGGGCTCCACTCCCAAGTCCTTCCTGGCTGCCCATAGCAGCAACTCTGCATTACTGTTGATGAACCAAGACCAGCACTTGGTCACTTGGAACCAAGGGAGACGATCAGTTGTGGGAAAAACTGGAAGGAAGCAGCACAGGCACATGGAAATGCTCGCCTGGTAGGTCCTCTCCAGAGGAAAGACACTGTAGAGGGCAGGACTGGGCTGTGTGGACAGAGTGAGGGCACAAAGGGCTATTTGGGTGCTGCTTGGTCCAGTAAGACAGGACCAGGCCGTGGCTCACTTAAGTCAGTAAGATTTTGGTCACTGGCCTCCCTAAGCACAGGGTTAGTGGTGCTGGGAGCAGGAAGCTCTCTGGGAATCATTCACACAGGCTACACAAGACAGCACAGGTTTACCCCTCTGCATAACGGATTCCACTTCTCAGCACCCAGTACTGACACATCAGCTTTTAATATTTGCCAATGTGGAGTTTCTTGTATGATTGATACATTTTCTACACCATTATTCATTTGTTGCAATGCAGCTGCTGTTGATGGGAAAACCTCAAGATGAGACCAGCAGGGCTCACATACAACTTGGCATCCCATGAGGGCCAGGCCTGTGAAAGGCAAACAGCTTGAGGAACCCAGCAGCACTTCAGTCCTTGACCTTTTGGTACCTCTGCTAACACAAAAGAGGAGATGCACTGAAGGATTAACTATTGATCCATTGGTTTGCCCTCAGATTTAAATTAATTTCCCACTGCAGGACAGGAATGTTTCTTTCTCATGACAGGAATAAAAATTTCAGTATTACAGAGTAAGAAAAGGTACACCTTTTCAGACAAACTTTAAAGTGTTAAGAAATAGTAAATTATTCTTATGGTTAACCGTCTATTTAGGTCACAAATGCTAAACAGCAAACTACTTTCCCCCAGGATCTATTAGCAAAAATGGTGTCATAATTAAATGCAGTTTTTAAGTTATGAAGGAACTTTTCAGACAGGCACATCATCTTCCCTACCTTCTGCCTTTGGCAACCAGAAGGGTCAAGTTTAGATTCTCACCTTGTGTTCAGATCCCAGTCCTGAACCACACAAACTTGGGTGTTGTAGGATCCAGTGGCTAAAACAAAACTAGCCACCAAACCAAACAGAATGGATGGCAGCGACAGGCAAAACACTCAGTAGTGCCAAGACACGGAGTGGCAGGACAATTAATTCTGTCACAGGGAATTTCCATGGATACTACAAGCAAACTTCCGTACAGTTATGGAAGAAAGACTTTTGTAGGTTGTAGCCTATGAGTTCCTCTTTTTCCTATCAAAGCCCTAAACGGCAGATTGGAATTCTGCACCTCTGATTATCAGCGATTTAGCAAGATACTGAGGTGGTTTTTATTTAACAAATTGCAATGGAGCTTTCATCTCTTCCTTTCAGATGTCCCATCACCTCTGGTAGCTACTGTGAATGACAAGCAGTCATTCAGGCTCCCCTCCCCAAGGCCAGCAACTACATTTGTACATTGCTTTGATTTTCTGTGAATAAAAGATCACTTATGAGCCTGAAGAGATGCATTATTCATCTTTGAACTCCCCTGAAAATCATTTCAAGCTGTTTATAGCTCCAGTCGCTTGGAACTTGGGAGCGCAACTTTGACTCATGACCAAACAGGTCTGGCCAAATTCCTCCCGTGGTGCCAGGCAGGGACCAGTGCTCAGAAGGATGTTCTTACATCGGTAGCAATGCTTCTCACAGACACCTGTGTTTGATCCAGAGGACAGTATCTCCCTTTGCCCATGCTGGGAATATTTGTACCTCTTGCTGCAGTGTATCTCACACACACACACAAAAGCATGGGGCTATCCACGCCTTTTCCTGGTGAAAAATGTATTTTATATGGACATTTGCATTGAAATATTCTTATTTCTCCTCCTGTGGCATGCCTTCAACTTGCATTGCCTTAGCAGCAACTCTGTACTTCCTTCTTTACCCTGAGGATTATCTTCCATTGTCTTTGAGCTACAGAAGAATACACACCAACAAACCAGGCCTTCCTGTCTTTTTTTTTTAACCTCCTCTCGTGTACACGAAGTCTAGATTAAGTTTAGGTTGTTTTTCTTGCTGAAAACATGAGATAGTTTACCCAGAGTGTTTTTCCATTTTCCATCTAGACAGAACCAAGAAAGGAATCAGGAACACACCACACTCCGTCTCTCTGGGTTTGCAAACTGTGCTTGCAAAAAGTGCTGGGTTTAATGTGGACTTGTCAACAAGCTCATTCTCTACAGCAACTGACAGTTTGGACTGTCTTCCAGAATTTTTAATGAGGGATCCCCTAACAGGCTTCAGGGATCTCAGCAGGATTTTAAGAGCCTTACACAGTGTCATTCTAACCAGAGTCTGACGCTCCCCAAAGCAAAGCAGCCCAGCGGTAATGACACCAACAGAGCTTTCATGTCAATGGTTCTCCTTTAGTTTTACAAGAGTGACTGCAGAAGGAACAACAAGCAGGAACATTTGTTTCAACCTTAATTGCTAGCTTCAAAACCAGAAAATTAATTTCTTATAGCCATGTTGTACTCATGTTTTTAATGCACATGTATAAATAGTGCTTTTAAAAACCTATCTGGCAGCTCTCTAAAGAATTACCATTGCAACAACAACTCCTAATTTAAAGTCAAAAGACATTTTTGGTTTAAGATTTTCACCTCCTTCCTGGCAAAAAAACTGTCTTGCAAAAATACTTCATGAGACTCTTCTAACTACAGAACATCTGTGGGGAGCTGCTGTAAATCTGAGGAGGGGGAGGGCTTCCAAAAGGACTTCCAGAAACCTTGATTATTTATATTCTCATATTTCCCTTTCTTTTCCTAGTACCTCATGTTGTAGTGGACAAACCATTCATAATAAAAGCTATTAAACACAGGTGATTTCTGACATTCCACCTCAACATGACTTCCTTTCTCTCCTCCAAGTGTCACAGCCATAGCCTCAACTTTGCATATTTTGCGGGTTTTTTGTTTTTGCAGGTAAATCAATTTCCCAAGATTTTAGAAGTTTATGAGGCGGTTCTGGTCCTGCTATGAGTCAAGGATCAGTCAGCCACGTCTAGAGCAACCCTTACAGAATCACTTTGAGAGAGCAGGAGGGCCTCCAGCCTTGGGATACGGCCTTACGAAGTAAATTAAAAGGAGGTACTCAGCAGTAGCAGTTAACTCAGAGCCATCCACTACACGTCACACCCAGTTTGCTCCCCCTTGCCCGGCACATTTCCCCTACATTTTCCTCTGTTTACTCCAGTACCAGCAAAGGTCCTATTTTTGTAAAGAAATGCAACACTGTGCAGAGGCTGGGGAGGGCCAGTCATACACATCCCACAAGGGCTTGTGCCAAAACTCAGAAGCCCAAAAGCAAGCCTTTTTCCCATTTAATTATGAAACCTCTGCTCCTCGCATACAAGAGAGGAAGTTTTATGCCTCTGCAGTGTTTGCTCCTGTACCTTTTGCCTCTTGTCCGAAAAAAAGAAAGAAAACCCCAACATGAAAGGATGGCATCAAGTCTGTCACTGAGAAAAGCCATATTTTCCAGATAGATACAGCCCTTTGCTGGGTTACTGAGGCTAAAATATTGTTTAAAAAAACTCCGCATGAAATTGAGAGATTAAATCCCAAGTTTATGCCTTGGTTTTCCCTTGGGAGGTTTTTGTGCAACTCTACATCAGTCTGAGCTGAGCTACCTGGAACACTTGGTCCAAGTGATCAATTTTAAACTCCTCTCAAATTGAAGAGTCTGTCAAGGCTCTTTGTACAAGCCTCACATTTCAGTAGGAACAATTTTAGAGGAAAATGTCCAGAAATTGTCATTCTGAGTTGCAAAAGCTTTGAATTCACAAATATTTCAGTGTGTCAGGGACAGTTCTCTGGCAAATTTGAGTGTTATTTTTCCTGGAATAAGTAATCAAGTGAGCTGATGTGAGTCAGTCTCTGCTGTACACGACACACAAGGCTTGCCATTAGTCCAGACCAGATCAGAACATTAACACTTAGCTGATGCTGGTGCGTTGACTGAGGCAGAGGAAAGGCTGCTGGTTTCTAGCTCCTGTTCCTGGGGGAAAGAAGAATTTGGGATTGGAGGACTGACTGGGGCTGGGAAGAGATTCCATTTCATACAGCATTTGGTATTACCTCCACATTTAGCCTTGGCTGAGTAACAATCCATCTTTCTTGGGCACAAAGCAACACACCAAACCCAGAACCACAACAAAGACAGTGCGTGCTCCTAAATCATCAGTTCAGGGTCTCACTACAATTTAAAATGAAGTCATCTGACAGGGATTATCTCTGTGGGTTGAGAAATAGAGGACAATACCCTGGGTGGGAAGACATGCTTTTAATCTTTGTCACCTAACTGCTGCCAGAGGACAAGCATGGTGGAAACCAGTCCCCAAACATGTAACACAGACACATTTTCTCACTCCCCTTTTTCCAACGGCCAACGAATGAATGCGTGTGACTCGCAGAAACTGGGGCTGAGCCACGTTTCTGAAGGCAGAAAGACTGCATAAAGACAGCTCCAGCATGAAGGAGAAAAAGATCTTTGTGGCAAACTGAATTTAGCAACGTCAGTGGGAGCTTCTGACTCAGCCCTGTTCTGCCCAGCTGCGCACTCCAACCACCACCACTCCACATACCTGCCAAACCAGCCCCATTCAGCCCACTTGGAGCTCTGCCACCAGCAGCTGGACAGAAGATGACTGGTGCAGTTGTAAAGCAACATCTAATGAAGAAATTCTTTTTATTTCAGGGTTGTAATTAAGCCATACCTCACAACACTGCCACTGGCTGAGGCAGGAAGGCTGCTGACGGGTTGTACCAGGAGAAACAGCCGATAGAATCAGGTTGTTATTCCACTTCAGACCAGTCCACGTTGGCTTGAGTCAACCTCAGACCAGTTTAACGTAGCTGTTTCCTTGCCTGTTTCTGCTGCCTGGCAGGCCTCCCAGATAAAAGGGCTGCTTGCATTGCACAGAGGAGGGTGCTCTGGACACTGGCAGGAAGGTGTTGTCCAATTTTCAGGGACTCTTGGTACAGCAGAGGGGGACACTGCTACAGCAACAAAAACTGCAAGATCCCACTGCCAAATGTTCCACCTCCAAACAGCTTCTCAGGCCCACTGCTCCCACCGTCCCTGCAGACTGGTGACTGTGGTTTTCATTGCACAGGGACACAGACACTCCATACATCCACTTAAAGCAGAAGATTTAAGCACTTCCAAATTAGCTCCATCTCCTGCAAGTCAAGATGAACATGTCCCTTCAGTTAGCTGCCCAGCTTAGCCAGCTCCCAGGTGGGCACCTCTGCCTGCTGAGCAGCTCAACGCTGAGCTGACAGCTCCCTCCTCTGTCAGGAAGGACTAAAAGCGGCCTAAAAGTCTGTCCGAGTGTCCCTTGGAGCAGGGGACTTGAATAACCGAGGATATTATGCATTTTCTCCCATTTTTTGCATGCAGGCAGGGGAATTCTCCAGAATAGCTTCCCGGTGCTATAGGACCCCCCAGCCAAACGCTACCAGCGCTATTAAAACTTCAGTTCTCATCCTGCCTTGCTGCAGCTGACTGGGGGAGCCTTACACAGCAGCAGGGCACAGCCAGGACTTCCTTCCCCTTCCAGCTCTGTCAGCTCGTGCCAGGTGTCCTGCTGTGGTCCTTCTGTGCTTTGCCTTCTCCAGGATGCAGCAGGAGGCAGCAGGAAGGCAGCAGAGCACAGGCAGTGTCCTGCTCAGGCAAGACTGCAGGTTTCTTTAGGTCACTGGCAGGTCTGGGTCTGTCTGTCCTTCCCACTCAGTTTCACACTGAGGGGAAACCCTTTGGTCCTTCCCTTCTGACTGTGAGGAAAATATTGGATTTACTGAGCATTTAACAGCAGGATGAAATCCCATATGAAAACTTAGTCCCAGGGGGCTGTTATCCCTCATATGTTCCCTCTGCTAACAAGCCAGCCTAGGATGTAAGTGGAGTGTTGCATGTACTGGATGTTTGTGTCTCATGCTTAAGGCCAAGGGGATTTTTGCTGGTTCTTGAAACAAAACTGGAAAAGGGGAGCATGGGCACTTCACAGAAAAAAATAATTTTGACATTCTAGTAAAATGTTGGGGAAATTTAATTGTTTCAGGATCAAGTTACATCAATATGTTCTCTTCAGTTTAACTTTTAAAACTAAAAGGGAAAGGGGTATTATTTCACTTATTTCTAGCACAATTCACTAGAGCTCTTCCAAATATTTCTAAATTCAGAAAAGAGGAAGAAAACAATCAAATTATCTCAAAGTGCACAAAAAGAGTTTAATATTAAATGTCTTACTGTACAATTGAAATATTATTTTCCCTTTCTGTTCTATATTCTATTGTTTTACAAAGCATTAATATTTGTCTAACAGAGTTATTGCTGGTTCCTACTAAACATCTCTGAATTTTCTCTGTTCTGCTCCATTTACAAACTCAAAGTTCTGGAATAATTTTGGTTTTGAGCATAAACTGAACTTCACAGGTCTTGCTTGCTGCCTGTTAGTCAAACTACATTTTTCTGATAGCGTTTTAAATTCAATTAAGTCTCTCTGAACATACCACAAAGTAAACTTACTGCCATTGCATTTTCTTGCCACAGCAGCTACTGCTCACTTAAAGCCAGCAAAATGCCATGTACAAGCTTAAAGCAAAGCTGCTGTGTTGGTGTGAAATAAACAAAATAATGCAGCTTTCAACTGAGACACAAGCTGAAATAATTGTGTAGAAAAATAAATGACTTGCAACAAGATGATAGTGAAATATAGGAAAGGTTTTCAGAACTGCAGGAGGAGCTGCTTGTGGCCTATTTGTGGAAGACAGGAAAGGTGGGTCACACTAGGATTAAGGGATGAGCTCGTGCAGGTCACTGCAGCCTGGAGCTGTCATGCCCAAGAGCCAGCCAGGGTCTCTGAGAGGTACAGCTTCCTGGATACACGTTCCCAGGTAAGGATGCAAGATAAACTTTCAGTTCAGGCAGTAAATCACCTTCACCTCAGGAGACCAGGAGGAACCCACACTTGGACAGGCAGTTCAGACCACAGAGCTTTCTGAGGGCTTTGCTGTAGGATGTTAAAGAGTGCTTGCTGCACCCACGGAGGCAGAGGATAAGCTTGGAGACCCAGAGTTCTTGGAAGACCGGTGTTCCTCTGAGCCTCGAGGCTTTCCAACCAGGCATTTTCTCAGTAGGAATACAGAGCTGCTTTCTCCTCCTGCAGTCCTGCAACAGGGAAGCCTGGCCAATGCCACCTTGGAGGTGCCTGTGCCCCACACAAACCCATGCCTGTGTCAGACACTTCAGCTGCACTGATCTGGGGCTCCTAGGTGTCCTTTCTCCAACCACAGCTAAGAGCCTGTGTTAGACTAGAGGCCAGCAACTTTATGGAGCTTCTGCTCCCACTCTACATACCACAGGCTTTGGATTTCCCTATCTGTGTCAACAGGCAGTTCTCTCTTCTGTGAAAATCCTATCCAGAGCACAGGAATTCTCCCTTTCATCAGGGCTGTCATGACAGAAATGTGTCAGAGCACCCGTGGGCCCAGCTGCAAACTACCACCCATGGACAAACACAAGTGAGTTAATTGCTACAGCAAGCGGGGAGGAGGCGGCTAAAGGACTGGCCTTCAAGGTGGCCACTTCCTTTAGGACTTCAGACAGGTGACTTGCCCTTCAGGATTCTTTATCTGTGAGGCAGATCAAAAACTAAATTCATCAACGCCTGCACTTGGCCTAAATGTGGTGTAGACTAGGCAGGGAGGAAGACTGATGGCCTAAATGGAAGAAATAGATCTCCTCTTGGTTTGGACCCTGCTGGTTTCACTTTTTTTTTTATATTGCCACCAGTGGGAGAGTTCCCATTTGCTTAATTAGGCCACATATGAGGAAACAGGAATGACACTTGGCATGCTTAGCTTGACCTGCTAATTTTCATCCTTTATGAATCTGAGCTGCCTGGGTTCAGATAAAAGTTCCTGGCATTAGGAGCTGGATATCCAAATCTGCTGGGGTAAGGGTAAGTTGTTGGGGATTTTTGGGCTGGTTTTGTTGTTTTTTTAAAACAGCAGACACAAACCCACATTTTTATTGTGGTAGACAGATGCTTTACACTGCTCAGCTTATAGCTCTAGAACAAAGACAACATTGACATACCATCATGTTTGGGTGGCAAACATTTCTAGGTACTATTCCCAGTTCCTGACAAGACTTTCTAAAGCAAATTATAATGCAATTAACTAATGGGTAAGTTATGGAAGGACTCTTACTAAATCATGTCAATGCTGTGGTGTTTGAAGGCAGCTCTCAGTTTCCTGGCACAGAAACTACACTTAGTCAAGTGTACAGCTTGACCAAAAATATAACCCATGGTACGTTCCCTAAGGGAAAAAAAACCTTAACAGCTACTGTTTCCTATTGTTTCTTCTCTGTTCTTGGGTTTTTTGCTGATAGCTGTAAACACACTTGAAAGACTGTCTGACTTGAGTGGAATTGATTGCCAAAGGTATCTCTGCAATAAAAATATCTGCAAAAGATATTCAGGGGTGTTTTAGCACTTCATGGCACTCAGTTAATAAACCATTTTTCCCCTGTATGGGTCCTTATCTTGGCAAAAAATAAATTGAGGGGAGGAGGAGGGAGGGAGGCACTTATGTTTATGACCAAACAAATTGTTTCTCAATACATTGCTTTAACTCATAAACAAAGTCTCCACATGTCATGTGAGAAGAGCTGCACTTCTGCAGCACCTTCTCACCCTTGAAGCAGAAAACCTCCTGGGGTCCTGGCCATTGTGAAAGTCAGGATGAAGACTGTTTTGAACAATAACACACACACGAGACAAGAGAAGGTGGCAAGTTCACACAACAGACACCTTCAGAAGGTTAGACTGGGGATTCTCATTACTGGCAGTAGAGCTTGTTTGCTACCTTGATTAAAATCAGTTTTGAATCCATTAAAAGCTACTTATAAACCAAATTGGGAAAAACCAGCTCCTGAAGTACTTTCATGAACATCATGCCCAAACAGTGCCCACCTGACAGAGCAGGACCTGGGGCCACAGACCCATCCAAATTCAGTGAGTGCTCTCCTTTGGGCAAGGAGCTACTGCTAGGAAAAGGAAGCACACACACACAGCAATCAAGAAAACACCTGACTGTGTTTTGTAAACAAAGGCCAAATTTCCCAATGGATCATGAAAAAAAAATAGTAGGCCACAAGGATCTCTATCAAACAGTAATAAAAAACAATTATGAAAAGAACCCATGGCCTAGAAATAACTGATTCCTGGTTCAAGCCCCATCAAGCCGGTGTCCAAACCACAGGTAATTTCCCTATGGACTTCAGGCAAATGAACTTCTGTCTCAGCATCAAAGGTGGAGGTGCGCTGGTCAGCCACAGAATAAACTATCATGGGCCTCTGACTGTGCACACTGTCAGTCGTCCATCAAGAACTGGTACCAAGCTGTAAAAACCATTTACCAGTTAGAATCAAATGTCTGCTTGATTAAGTCACCTTCCTTGCATGATTTACAGAGCAAGCCAGTCCCAGGGACCTGCTTACTGAGAGGGGCTTAGCAGCACCTTCCCTCTACTGGCGCCAGAGCAGCCCATGAAAAGGTCAGGCTAAAGATAGCTGGCAATGCAAATGTTGTCAAATGAGGGAATGGGGATGGGGAGAAACACTTAAGATCACACACCAGAACCAGCACAGCACCAGTTTCTCTTGGAGTGCCCAGGTTAAACAGGCCATCCCCAAATGCCAGCTAAAGGCTGCTGTGCCTGTTCACGAGGGATCCCTGAGGGACAGCATGGGCTGTTTGTCATCAACCCTCTCCCTACACACATTCTCATTGCAGTGATGCCCCCCTGGGTCCCCTGAGGCCAGTTCCACCTGTTGAACCTTCTCAGGTGGGCAAGGAAGGAAACAAAGATTAAGTAGTACCCTTCCTCCAAGGTACACTGCATCAACCACAGGGCTCTGCATCCTGGGACGAGGGCAATCCTTGCCATTAAGCTCACCACAGAAATGCTCAGGAGATGCTGTCAGTGAGTCCAGCTCTTCCAGCCCCTGTCCTGTCCTGCCTGTGAGCCCCTCAGCTTCCTCCAGCTCCAATAGCTCTGTTCAGTGCCTGCTAGGAGCAGAGCTCACCTGCTCCACTGGAATAAACAGGCCCACAGACAAACAGGGCACTTTAATACCACTGTCCCCACCCACCAGCCACCTTTAACAGAATCAATTAGGTTGTAAGAGACCTGAGATCATCAAATCCAACCTATGACCAAACTCCTCAATGTCAAGCACACCATGGCACTGAGTGCCACAGCCAGCCTGCCCTTAAACACCTCCAGGGACAGTGACTCCACATCTCTCTGGGCAGCCCATTCCAACATCTAATCACCCTTTCTGTGAAGAAATTCTTGCTAATATCCAACATGGTGCAGTTTAAGACTACATCCTCCCACCCTGTCACTAGTTACCTGGGAGAAAAGGCCAATTCCCACCTGGCTACAACTTTCTGTCAGTAGTTGTGCAGAGTGGCAAGGCCACTCCTGAGCGTCCTTTCCTCCAGGCTAAACACCCTCAGCTGCTCCTCACACGACCTACACTCCAGGCCCTTCACTAGCTTCATTACTCTGCTCTGGACCCACTCCAGCACCTCAATGTCCCTCCTGAATTGAGGGGCCCACAAACAGGCACAGGACCCAAGGCATAACTCCACCAGAAGAAAGGGGGAACTGAACGGCCTAGAGGCAAACGGGGCCCCGCGATGCAAGCTCCCACCACAGCCGCCTTTCCTCCAGCCGGTGCGGAGGGGCCGTGCCCGGCATCGACAGCTCCCCACGGGGTAGGCACTGGTGAGGCCGCAGGGAGCCCGGCAGCTCCCGGCCAAGCCAGCAGAAAGCGCTCTGAAGACGGCCACAACACCACCACTCCCCAACCCGCGCGGCGTAAATAGCACCGGCGTTTTTATAGCGGCCCTTCCCGGCAGCCCCCGCGCGCGGCCGCGCTGATTGGCCGCGGGGAGGGCGGGCGCG
>VXAD01008598.1:520931-591412 GCA_013399195.1 Dicrurus megarhynchus
GTCCGCGCCCCGCCTGGGACCCGGTGCCGCCGCCCGGCCGTGGGCGGTGCGGAGAGAGGCGGAGGCGGCGCTGCCCCCCGGCCCCGCGGGGGGACACGGGCGGCACCGGGGGTGCCCCGGTGAGTGGCAGCCTGTTGTGTGACGTCACCCCTGCCGGGGCCGCGCCCTGCCCGCACCGGGGGTCGTACCCGGCGGTCGTCCCGGGCCCTCCGCGGCACACGGGGCCGTGCCGGGGCGCCTGCGGAGGGCTTGCCAGGGATTTGTGCGCCGTTGAACTTTTAGCTTGGGGAGAAATCGGCCTTTGGAGCGAAACTGGAAAGTTTGGGCGGTGTTTTTTTGGTGGGGCGGCTGTAGCAGGCCGGGGAAACGCCGGGGGTGGTGACACGACCGGAGTCCTGTGCCCCGACAGCCATACCAGGGCTGAGAACTGCCCGGTGTTAAACCACCCCCTGCATAAACCTTTTCTGTCAGGAAACCCATTCCTTCGAGGGCGAGAAGAACCTCCAGACTACTTCAGTTGTGTTTGGGTTTTAAAAATAAGACCCAAAAACTTCTCCCAGAGGTTTGCAGAGTTAGTTATTACAGACACTCAGAATGAAGTATTGTTCCCAGCCAAATGATCCACAACTACTTTGATATCCCTTTAAGAGGTGTCTGGAATGGGGATTTGTTTGTTTTTTAGTTGCTGCCTCATATCCAGCTTTTGTTTCTCTCCTGGTACAGTTCACCTGTTTGTTACAGGGAACACTTCATGAGCAGTGGTTCCCACCCACCATTTCTCTGTGTGATACAGGATTTGGAGAAAATTAAACCCTAAGACCTTCCTGGGGAATGTTAAGTTTGTTGTTGCTTTTTTTTCTCCCCAGAGCTTAGCCTAAGTGTCAATTCTGCCATCTGTGTGACTTTGAAATGGTGAACTTCTTCTAGAAGCAAACTTCTGTTAATCTTTTTATCTCAGAAATCTCAAAAGTTAATTTTAAGTGCCCTAAATGTTGTTTGTGACCCCAAATATTAGATTCTCTGATAGCTTTATTTGGGGAATTTTTCCCAGTATGGAAATACGAAGTCTTTCCCTCCCTGAAAAGATTGTTTGTGAAAATATTTGCTTTCTGTTGAAGGCTCTTCTGATACATGTGTGCCTTCCTCCTGCCCTGTTCTGGCCTTACCCAGGTCTCCAGCCACACAGCACTGGCATTTCTCGTTCAAGTATACAGAGTCTAATTCTGGCACTGATTTGGACTGAGGCTGCATGTTTAAAAAAAGAAAAACATTAGCCTTATTTCACTTTAATTAGTTCACTGGAATGTTTAACAGCATATTCAGCATAAATGTTTGACATAAATTAATTTGAATGGGTGATTTATATCATTTAACACTAGAATACACAGGGTTTCTTAAAATAATTTTACAAGACATGAATGCACCTTCACACAAGGGGCAAAATAAATTCAGTCACAGCAGAGCTCAGCTGAGCAGCTCTCATGTTATCCCTCCTCGTTCACCAAGCTCACGCTCTGGCCGAGTGCCACAGCAGCCGAGCGCCAGAGGCGGGGAGTTCTCTGAGCCAGGAATTGACAGTAAAAACATCCTAAATGATCTTAACCGCCACCAGGATGTAGGACTGGTGATGGCTCTTCAGATAAGCAAATTACAAATGGAAACGTTTTCGAGGGGTCCTGGAAGTATCATCATCTTTCCTCATTTTTCTGATAGTAACTATTGTTTTTTCTGGTTTTTACACTTAATCTTTTTTTCTCAATGTACTTACATTGCCCAGAAACCTGTGGGCCCTTCTTCACACCATGTCTGTGGTCTGCTGTGCCCTAGACATTTCTGACCTTGGCTGCCTTTTCATTAGCCAGTTGTACCTTCTCGGTTTCTCTAATATTTTATTCCCTGCTGCTGTGGTATCATCAGGTTCTTTCCAAGCCTCCACTCAGACACCATCTTTCACCTTTAATCCTAAATCTCATCTCTCCCATGTTCTGCTGTGTTGCCTTAAAATGTG
Organism: Dicrurus megarhynchus; assembly: GCA_013399195.1. Lineage (NCBI taxonomy): Eukaryota > Metazoa > Chordata > Aves > Passeriformes > Dicruridae > Dicrurus > Dicrurus megarhynchus. The sequence continues at coordinate 522,940 of VXAD01008598.1, forward strand.
TCTTTAAATGCAGTTTGAACTAACGTGGAGGAGAAGTGTAATGGGTGAGTTTGAGGAAGTTAGCATGTTGATAAAGTACAGCCAGTGTGCCCTTGAAATATTAAATTAATCCATGATGAGCTTGTCCTAGTAAAACACATAATAAGGGTGAAACTCTGTAATATAGAACAATGCACTGCAAAGTAAATGCACCAAATGACAGCTGACCTTCATTCCCAGGGTACAGCTATGCACCTGCACACACCTGAATGCATGATGAAAATCCTCTGCTCCTTGTCTTTTGGTGTAATTCCTCTCCTGCTATAAGTAGTGGGTAGCTAAATAGAAAGAGGTAATTGCTTATTACTTTTCAGTTAATTTCAAAAATAAGCAAAAATATCCCAAAATACTGTCTGTGGTACACTGGTTAAGTTACTGCTGCTTTTACACTACTGTTTGGTGTCTGGGTGCCTTCTGGTCTTGATGGGATCTCTGTTACCACTCATTCTGAACTGTGAATAAACTACCAAAAGCTAATTGGGGTTGGTAGAGTGACACTGCCCTGTCCATCCTCTCTTCTGTCCTTTTCCTATCACCATATTTTAATTTGGGAAGGACATTTGAGACTATAAAAGTTGAACTAAGATATCTATAGACCACCTTTTAATTAGGATATTTGCCATCCACACAACTAACAGCCAGTCCTTCCTACGTGAATCATCTAATTAAACTAATCAGAAGGTTTGCTGTCTTTCTCTGACCACCTTTCATGACCAAGGTCCCTTGTAAAAGGAACAGATGGAGAGTTACAAGTATATCCAGTAAAATCGGGCAGTACACCAAATATGAGGTTTTGCTTTCCTCGGGCTCTGACAGTTGTGGGTTTTCTGCTTGCTTTTTTATTGTTGTTTTTTTAATCAGAAACAGGGCTCAATTCAGTCTCTTTGCTCAGTTAATTAGCAGTGCTTTGCAACCATAAATAGTTCTGTCTCACCTGGCCTGAACTGTCACATTTGGAGCAGGTCGCAAGTGTGGCTGTGTACAAAGGGATTCCTCCTCCTCACCTTCACAGTTGTAAGGAAGGTTGTCTTTGTGTGTGTCAGTGGTTTGAAAGAACTAGCAGCTGTCCAAGTACCAGTTATCTCTGTTTGCATTCTTTGCTAGCATTTAATTTTTCTTATATTTTACACCTGGAGGCTCTTTGTTCTTCACCTCCCGTCTGCTCTGTTGAAGCTGTGGGAAGTGAGAAGGCCGTCTCACAGTGGGATCTTGACTGGGTGCTGACCAAGTGAATTGGCTCATTTTTTGAACCTCGGTCCAAGAGCTGTTTGGAAAGGCTGGGTTCCATGTAAACCACAGCAGAACTAGGCTTCTGCGCTTGAAATTTAAAATGTTGCTGGGAGGATTTTAAATTATACTGTGGAATGTTGACAGATGAGAATGAGCATGCAGTTTGGGATAAAGAAAGTATTAGAAATAAGAATACAGCCTTTCAGAAAGTTTAAGTCATGAAGTTGACCAGAAGAGTAAATAAGAACGTGAACTCTGGCAAGTCAAATGAAAAATACAAGGACCTGCCAGAGAGACTCTGAGAAACATCATACTAATAGCAAAAAAAAAAAAAAATTTCCAAGTTCATCAGAAACAAGAAAGGTGCTGGATTTTGGAGGGCCAATAGATGAAGAAGCGAAAGAAATATTTGATGATGAAGCCATGAGTAGAAAGTTAGATGACTTATGTGCATTCCTGTTTCCCATAGAGGAGTCCAGGAGTCTGAAGAGGTTCACTGTGCTAGATATTCTCTTTATTGAGAACAGGACTCTTTGGAAGATCTGTCCCTGCTTGAATTGTCAGCAAAGTAATTTATAGAGTAAAGTGATAAATAGAGTTACAAGATGCCAAGACCAGATGGTGCTTGCCCAGGGGTTCCAAAGGAAATTCGGGCCTGAAATGACCGAATTACAAATTACGCTGTGTAACTTCTTGGTATCTTGAAGCCAGAGAAATAGAAGAGGATTTACATGGTAGCAGTTCTTAAAGATAGTTCAGCAGGATATCACAGTTTAGTGCCTTTTTTAAAAATATAAAACAAAAAAAGGCTAACCAGATGGACTAACAACTTAGAACAGCAGTAAGCCAGTGTGGCTTTTGCAAAGGAAATGGTGCAGCTCATATCTGCTGGAGGTTTTGAATGACTTGAGAAGCACAGAGAAGGGAAGTTTGGGACAAGAGAAGAGGGATCTGTGTTACACCTCTACTGTTCAGCATATTCATAAATGATCTTGTGAGAAAGGTGTTGAGGAGGAAGGGAAGAAAAGACAAGAGCTGATTAGGAAGAATTGCAGCTTGTCCTTCTGACACTGAATTACAGGCAGCAAAATGCCAAATGAAATTTGTTCCACATAAATACAAAGAAGGGGGGTAATCTTTGTTTATGCACTGATGGGGTGAAAGTTAATTATTGCCACTTAAAAGGAAGAGCTTGCCATAATTCTGTGAAAATGGAAGTTTAGTGTTCAACAGTGATCCTATGAGTTTGTATGAGGGGCTTTGGGAAAGGAATAAAAAAAGGAAAACAGAGGGATAGCATCATGGCTCTTAGTCCTCAACACACTGATTACAGTGGGTTGGCACAAAGAACGATGTGCTTTGAGATACATTGCAACTGGAAAAGCAAAGATGAGGCTGAAAAGGGTGATCAGAGATAAGGAATGGACTCCATACAAGGGGTGCTTAAAAAGATTTGAACTCTTCAGCTTGGCAAAGACATGACCAAGCACAGTCTGGTCTAGATCAAAACCGATGGTGCCTCTCCCTCAGTCTGCACTGAGACCGCAGAATGCAGCGCCACAGAGTGCTTTGAATGACAACGGTTTACGTGGCTTCAGAACCAAACAGATGAAATCACAGGAGAAAACACTGTCAAATGGGCTATTGGGCACAAAGAATAAAAAAAAAATAATTACTCCCAAGCTGGCAGTTGAGAAAATACACTTGCAGAGGTGTCAACGCATTTGCTCCTTCTTTTACTCTGTCTGAGATACCTGCATGTGCCAGGCAGTGTTGGGCTTGCTTGGTGTTTGATCTGAACCAGTGCAATTTCAACAGATGTCTTGTGGTGGGAGGAGAGGAGGAAGGAACACAGGTGAGTGTCAGTTGTGGGTACAAGAAGGTGGTTGTCTGGAAAAGTCAGTGTTAGTTTTTCTTGTCCGTATGTGCTTTACTGCCAGTGCCTGAAGACAGAGCCACCTCGCCCAAGCAGAAGCCTGCCTTGCTCAGTGTGAGGTGCCCCACATCCCATCTAACATGCAGGAGGTGTCTGGAAAGAGAGGTCACCAAGAAAAATCTGGCCCAAATGCAAAGCGTTTTGCAGATTACACATGCATGGAAATCCAAAGATCTACTATAATTACCTCAATATTAAGCCCTAATCTCATTTTGTGCAAAGTAATCTCGGGACTCGGTATTGCATAAGAGAAGTGCTCTCGTTAGTCGTTGTGCCTGCAGATAGCAAAGATGTAGTCAGTGGGGGCAAACGAGCAAGAATGTTCCGTGAGGGGCAAGGACAGCAATGGCAACCACAGATCTTGAGGACAAAATCCTGCTTTCTGCCCCCAAAATCCAAACTTTGCCTTCAGCTTTGGAGAGGGACTTGTCATGGTAGAGGAAGGGAGAAATGCTTGAATTAGTCTTCTTCCCTGGGTTCTGGAATGGTGTTAATTTACTAATTATAATAGCAATAGGGAGGTGAACAATATAAGGGTGAACTTTGCAGATAGTTGATCAGGAGCACCCTGCTAAGTTTGGTGTTAACGAAACAGCATGCATGTTGACAGTGTTAAGACAGAGTTTTGCTCGCACATATTGCTAGTTTAGTTTTTTTAAATTTTGACTTAAACGTGCTTTAAAAAGATCTTTCAAGAACCTTCTTTTGCAGTATTTTTCTCCTACCAAGTGTTGAATGCGAATTAAATAACCTGGCTTGGAAAGGAAATGAAGGCATCTGTTTTGTTCACGCTTAAAAAACGGTGCAAGAAAGCCCTACAGATGAAATAAGAGAGAAGTAGTAACTGAACATAGAAAATAGAGGCTCAAAATCATGGAAAGTAACTGGGAGGAAAAAGGACCTCAAATAACTGTGAAATTATGGCTCTAAAAAGTTGAAATATGGTGAGGCCTTGCCGTGTGTCCTGCTGGGAGGCCTGCCTGCCTTTGCTCTCAAGATGGCTCATCCCCTGGACGCTTGTCCTTGTTTCAGGCCCCAGCTTTGCTCACCTCTCCTTAGGGTCTGAGAGAAGCATCCAGTTATTTTCTTCTGTGGTTGCGTCTCTTCCAGACTGTCCTTTTTCCAGTTCTGCTATAGTTGTTCCTCATATGGTCACTGCTGTGTAGTTTAATCATCCGTGTGCCCTGCTCTGAGTCATTTCCAGTTCATTTATAGCCTTTTGACATGAGGAGGATCACAGCTGCACACATCAGAAGATGCAGTCATGCGATGGATTCCGACATCATCTTAATGGTTTCTGGTTTGTTCCTTTTCTCCTAGTTCTTAGTACTGGAATCTTTAAAATTGTAGCACTTTGGAGTATTGAGTTGGTATTTTAAAGAAATTATCTGTATAACCTTTAAATACTGTCCTTGAGTGGCAGTGATCAGCTGCCAGTCCATCATTTCATATAGGAAGTTGAATCTGGTTTTTACGTTGCATGTCACTTCACATTTCTCTCTTTCAAATTTTATTGCCAAGGCACAGAGCCTGTTAAAATTCTGAAATCCATCACAGTTAGCCCTTGCCTTTATTACCTCTACATTTTGACATCATCAGTAAATTTTGTTGTATAGCTATTTTTCTTCACCTTTTCAGGTCATTTATGAATGTTGAGCTGTGCGGGTTCCACGGGTGTTTTTCTGAGAGCGCTGAGCATTTCCTTCTGCCTGGTTTCCTATCTTTTGGCAGTTATTTATCTATACACAGGGAACTTCCGTGTAATCAGGTATTTTGATTATCTCATTAAGTTTAAAAAAAAAAAAGTTGAATGATATTGCACACCTAATCTGACCAGACTTGGTAATTGACACCTCTGTTTTGATATATATCTTAGCTCTGAAGATCTCTGGCCTGAAAATGGTAGGGGTTTATGTAATTTTTTTTCCAGAAAGCTCTTTATATACTGCAGCAGTTTGAGTTGGAAAGAATGCTAATATGCAGTAATAATAAAGAGAAGTAGGACAGTCTTAATGATTATAATCCCATCAGACTAAGACATCAATCCCAGGTACAATAATGGAATAAGTAACAAAGCGTTCAGGAAAGAATTAAGGCAATGTCACTCAGCCTGGACTGGGGGATATAGAAGCAAGTGGTGTTAATTGTTTTAGTTTGGTTCCTAAGTGCAAGTGTTCATCTTAGCCTTCAGTTAGCACTTGACAGTAATTGCATGTCATTTTCAGTGAGAAACTAAGCCAGAACAAAATCAATATGGTTCATATTAAATTTAGTAGAAAGAGGGCAGCTGTAAAAGGCAAGTGGAGGCTCAAGTGAGACTGTGTGTAGTGAGTTGAAGGAGTTGGACTCTTGGGCTGTGTTTCTTGGTGGTCACCTGGAAGAAATGCAGAATGCCAGTAATGGGAAATTTGCAGAGGCTGAAGACGTGAGGAAGTGACAAGAAAAACCTCATCATAATGCAGAAAATGTAACTGACTGCTGGAGTGAGGAGCATGGTATGGGATTCTCTGTTACTGCTATTTTAAAGTCAAGATGGTCTGCACTTGAGTTAATGCACGGGGTGAAACCTACTGGGGAATGACCAAGCTGTGGCTTGTTTGCACTTGAAACGCAGCTCAGGGTGTGGTTCTCTGATACTGTGTGAATGGATTTAAGGCTCCTGCTCCTGGAGCTGTGCTGCAGCAGCCCTGGGGCATTTGGAGCTGTGATGGACAGTGAAGGATGGGAAGGTACGCAGTGTTGTGCTGCTGGGCTCTCAAGGGCCCTCCTGCCTGATGCACTTCACTGTGACACCTCTACCACTTTGTTATTCCTTATGGCAGGAACAGGCAGTCACTACTGTCAAAGGTGTAAAGGTAATTTAAAAAAAAAACCAACCATCTCTATGTTAGGATGCTTCAGTCTGGAAAGGCTGTTATGTGAGCAGCAGGAAAAGGGTGAGTGGAGGCAAATTGTTCACTCCCTTTCCATTTCGGAGTTAGGAGGCAGTAAAAGAAACTAATAGGGACAATCTTGAATTTGAAGGAAGTGGCTTTACACAATGTGTAATTAAGTTGTGGGAACTCCCTCCAACAGGATGTTGTGTATTCTGGAAGTTTACATGGGTTCAAAGGGAGTCTGGACAAGCTCATGGAGGAGAAATCTGTTTGAGGTTACCAAATTCATGGGAACCACATCTGACCCAAGGAACTCCTGAGCTGATGGCTGGTGAGCATGCTGGGGGAAGCTTCTTGTTCATTTTTCCTCTTCTCCTTTAGCACAAGACCAGGCACTAAGGTGGAGAGACCCAACTCCTAAGTCAATGTACCTCTTTCCCTGTGTGTAGACCTGTAGTTACAGGTGGTCTGTGAGTCTCTAGGTGTAAGTTTAGGTGCAGGAACAAGTTGGTCCAGTGGTCAGTGTCTGTGTTGGAGCTGCTTGTGGGACACGGTACTGGGTGTAGAGGGTTGCACAGGTCATGGTTTGGGTGTTTTAACAAAAGATGGTTTGTGTGTTCCTGGGAGCACTTGGCAGTGCTGAGGCATCATTCCTGTAAAGCACGGGCAGGTGCTCTATACAGGGAAGGAGAGCAAAGCAAAGTGTTTTGCTCTTTCCTGCGGTGGTTAAAAATCAAGCAAATTTATTAGAATCCAAAACAATTTTCTTCTCTGAGAGGAAGATGAATTGTGTGTTGTCATACAGGATTTTTCCTGAAGAGGAAAGCAAGGGCAAAGGCTGTAATTTGATAGGATGAATCCTACTTTGAGACTTCAGATGATATGTCGGATTAGACGTACTGTGTCCGCATGACACTCATCACGGATCTAGTGCTGATGGCTGATTCAGGTTTCCTCCAAAACACTGCATTGGCAGGCTTTACACTGCATGAGGAATCTTCTGCCCCATCACAGCCATTGCAGAGTCAGCATGAACAACACACTGTGTCCTTAACGAAGATGCACTGTATGCCCATGCCTATTAAACACCTACTGTGTACTTTTGGATAACTCTTAATGACTGCAAAATTCATCAGTCGTTAAGGGTTCACTGGGGCTGGCAACCAATGTTGCTAAGACCTAATGCAGTTAAGCTGACCCTGTTCCCAGTTCTGGTGATGTGGTACAAAGAGGCTTGAGCTGGTTATTTGTGGAGTTAGCTGAGACCTGGGGAGGTTTATTAGCTGGGGGTGAGCACAGCTACGCTGCTCCTGAGTTAAAGCTGGCTTTGGAAATGTACAGCTCTGTTTGCAAGGCACTTTTTCCAAACTAGTAAAACATGCCAGACTTGAGCCTGGTTGACACAGACTGAATGAACTGTTATCAGAAAGCTGAACACACAGCTTGTCCTGTCCAAAGACCTTCCCAAAGGACCTGTGTTCAGTGTTTAATCCTGTTGGATACTATGCTGACCTTCTGTGTCAGTTTTTCAATTGTACTTCAGTCTTACAATAGAAAATTTCCATTTCTCTGTGGATTAAATTTGATGTGCAACATCAGTAGCCTGCCCTATGCTTTGCCAGCTTTGGAACGTTTTTCAAGTGTTAGATTTCATATGTAACCCTCCCAAAAAACCCCAGCAGATAGCTTTTTCTCACCAACTGCTCCCACATAGTGCTGAAGTTAGAAATAGGTCTATTTTGCAGTACTGTCAAACTGCTTTATGTATTGGCTGCAGTAAGGAATATAAATATAGCTATTTCTCAGAGGCCTTGTTAGCAACACTTTAAATAATGTGGCTTTTGGTTTATGAGTGCAAATGTCCACTTGCAAGCAAACTTGCACAGAATTAAGAAGATCTCAATCATTACAATGAAATGGGTTGACCGTTCCCTTGATATAGGTGACCACATTCACTTTTTTAGTGTTTTTATTGCGGTGGTTTGGAATTGAACTGAGCTTCCACCCCAGTAATGCTTGATTTCAGGTCGTTCATGGTGTCAAAGCAGCAGATCACTTTGAGCTCACAGCGTGTCTGGCTTTACTGTCAGTGTGGCTGTACAGATCAGTTCAGACAATAAGTAAGTGGTCACTTGCAGCATGATTTGGGGTATGTACTTCTTCCAGGATCTTTTAGGAACCCTGTAGCAGAAACATGGGTTGTATCTGACTCATTTATGTGATTGAGTCACGTTTTCCTTTAATTTTTTTTCTTACTTTTATTTCAGTCCCAAGGCTGTTTGCCTCCCAGTTTGCAGCTTCTCTAAGAGGTGAATTGGGATCATAGTTTCTCTTACTTCACAACTATTGCTATGTAAGAGCAGGGCCATCCTGTGTTGGTCATGTGGGGAAAAATGGCATGATAGCACAGATAGGCTTACGTGTGCTGAAGGAAGCTGATTTAAGGTAGCAGGATTATCATTTCAGCAGCAAGCTGCAGTATTTCTGATATTGTTTGTATATGCTTTCACTAATGAGAAGTGAGCAGTGAAAAAGGATTACAGAATGTATGGTTGCTGACATTTTCCATTGGGACTTTAGTGGAGGAGGAGGTTGAGGTGCTTGCCTGCTGTTGGGAGATGTGGGAATCCTGGTTTCTCTTCTAGAGGAGTGGTTACATCCTTCTGCCGTTCTCCTGGCCTATTTGCCTGACCCCTCCCCATTCCCTGGTCATAGTCTTTGGACCACTTCACCCACTTAGGTGCTCTGTGTTCAATCTCTTTCTTCACTGGCTGTACACAGCTGCCCTAAAATCAGACCTGTTTGCTTCTGGGCTGATAAACTTTGGACTCCAAATTGCTTTGCTGGTTCTCAGTTTTGATGCCAGACCTTGGTAGATGGCCAGAAGAAAACTGTGGGAGAAGCCTGCTCATCCCCTCTTCATCCCTGGAGTCTTTGGGAAAACTCTTTCTTCCTCCCCCTCAGACTTGAACAAAAGTGAGTCTATTTTAAGAGTAAATGCAGAGGCAGTTGAGGGACTGGGACAGAGTCAGTTCTCCCCTGTGGTAGGTAGAGGGCAGGGCCTCACTGGTCAGGGTGGAGGACACTTGAGCAGGGTTTTTTCTTCTGGTCCTTCAGCCTGGCTCTTGTTCCTCCTGCTGCCCAGGGCAGGGCTGACTGAATGAGGGGGAAATGAAGCAAGTGAGAAGAGTGCCAGGCTGTAATTCACTCAGCAGCAAACAGCTTCAGTGCTGTGTAGAGGAGTCAGCGGCAAGGCAGTCTTTCTAAGATTTCAAAACCTTTACCTTCCAACATTTTGGTTTTAAGGACTTCAGCAAGATTAGGTGGGAAAGGATTTAAAGGATGTTCTGCCCCACACCCCCAGTGTCCTTACTGCATGCTGAACTGCTTCTGAATTGCTTCTGCTGAGTTCTTGCTGACATGCAATAATCCAGAAATTTAGGGTTTTTTTACAAAATTCTGCATTTTGCTAAGGAGCTGCCCGTATGGCGTAGCAGGTAACATAAAGTTACTAGTAGTTAATTGGTAATTGAAATTAAATATAGTTGTGATACCTTTGTAATGGTAAAAAGCTGTTTCTTCCATCAATTACTTTCTCCAGGATGAGATCCAGAGTGAGACAGACAAACCTGGCATGTTTGTTGCCAGCCTATCCAACTTCAGAATGTCAACAGTGTGTCCACAATCCTCACTCATGCTGTTTGGCCTTGGGACCTGCAGGAGAGGAGGCACTGGAAAAGTTATTCCCTGGAAAAATAAATAGCATGCTAAAGAGGCAAATTCCCTTGCAGTAAACAGTAATACTTGGGGGGGAGTATGTTTAACACATGGGAAAAAATATTTTCCCTATTTCTAATTCTTCTGGAGTATTTGGTGGATTCCCTTAACAAGCAGGGCTTTATGCTTCAGGAGCCTTGGAGCGTCACTGCACTTAGAAACAGCAGCCTCCTGTAACAAGGATATTAGTGTGGCAACTCAGCAAACAGGAGCTCCTTGTGTTGTAACCTCCTGTGATGTTAGTGGGATTGAGTAAATTATGTCTAAAGCTCCTGTAATACCTGTGAAAGACACTGGCCTAGGCTGAGGAAATGTCATAATTGAATCTCTTCCATTCGGATGAGTCACTTCAGTCATGTTGTGAGAGTTTCCACTTTGAATCTAGCAGACTAGCTGGTTTTGAGAATCCTATAAATGCAAAGGTGGGAGGAGTGGTTCATTTAAGAGTGGGAAAAATTGCAGATCTGTTGCCTTGCTGCAGAAGACAGCACAGATTCTCCTAAAAGATCACTGCAGCCATTCTGCTACATTAATTGGGATAAAATGTTTCTTGCTCAGTGTTCTGCATGCATCATCAATGATGCAGTTCCAGCAGCTTTCTGGGTTTATTGGACTCTCCTTTCTCTATGCATTGTGTAAACGGATGAATGTGTAGTACTTGTGTTCAGTTACAGTGAGGTAGTAGTAGCTTGGATGTGGTCTGTTTGTTATACCCTCTCAGGTAGTTCATAGAGGTTTTTTAGCTCTAAATGTAGACATGAACTCAGTGGTGAAAAGCTGTGCTGTAGCAAATACTAAATTGTGTGTAATGTGCATCTTAAACAAAACTCTTTAGGCCAGCATAGTGCTGATTCCCACATAGTGCTGGTACAAATTTGATGTATTTCCATGTTTCAGAATACATAGGAAAACCAGAGCATGTCAGAATGCAGCAGAAAGACTGCTGTGAATGCTGTTAGTGTTGTCCTTGCAACACGCACCACTAAGATGTAGTCCATTCTAACAATCCATTTTTTCTCTATTGTGCTACCAAGATGTTGCTTTTCTGAGTCTTTGCCAGACCTGACAACCCCTTACAGCTGCCCACTGGAGAGGAATGTATTTATTTTAGCTAAAAGTAACTAGCTGAAAGATGTTGATCTGCACACTGAATCCTCTAAATTAGGAAATTCAAGGAATTCCTAAATTAGGAAGTGTTCAAGGTTGGATGAGGCTTTGAGCAACCTGGTCTAGTGGAAGGTGTCCCTGCCCATGGCTGGGGGTTGGAACTATTTGATCTTGAAGGTCCCTTCCAACCCAAACCATTCTATGATTCATTGATAATGATAAGTAGAAAGAAACAGTTGTGATGTTTGGTAACTTTCTTCCGAGGTGGATGGAGCTGTCTTATCTAATGATCAGAGCTGACATCCTGAGGTGTCTATATCTACCCAGCATTTATAATCTGCACTGCTTCTGAAAATTGGAGATTATAAGTGGTGATCTTTGCGTCCTGAATTGAATTTTATACAACACGCTTGTTCTAGAAGGAATTGTTCTGTGGTAATGCTGCGGAAGGTGAAACTAAAGTAAAAAATACGAGGATGCCATGGGTCACGAAAAGAAAGATGATGTGGTTGAGGCTTTTTGTGACGGTCCAGAAGGATCCTCTAGAAGCTGGTGATGAGGGAATTTTAATTCCCTAGGTTTTCAATGTGCTAGATGGAAGGGACTGTTCAGCAGGCTTGATATGTCCTGGTGACTGTCCTGCACAGAACTCTGAGCGGGAGAGCCTCCTGGGGCGGGTCCTGAGCAGTGGGAAGGAAGTGGTTGAGCACACGCTGCTGAAGGGTATCTTGTGTCCAAATGATGTCAACACATCTCAGGAAGCATTCAGGCAGAGAGTTTCATGATGGGCTTTTCTCAGGAAAAAGATACTGAGGAGATAAAATAAAGCTCCTGAAATAATTTTTATATATATCCATAAATTTTTCAAGCTTTTTTAGGGAAGGATTTGTAGAAAGGTCTACATTAAAAGATGGGTTTGGAGGTGTTTTTACACAATTGTTGTTTCTTTGTAGACCTTAGACATAGGTGTATAGAGGGCCAAAGCATAAAATTCAACTGACGGGGAACACTTAAAAAGTAATCTGAGAGATGGAAGTATTTAGAGGAAAATAAAGGAAGAGTTGATCTGATAATCTATTGAAAATTACAGTTATCCGTAGGTGATGCCCAAAGGTCACCTACCCTGGGTGCTATTGCAGGTAACTCAAGGCTGGGCCAGTCCCAGCCACTAGCACAGAAGGGAGAAGGAGGGAGGATAGCAAGGAAGGACAGATTATCCCAACCCGTCAGCCACCCACTGTGTCTCCAGGGCAGTTTCATCAATGGCCTAGATAATTATCTGGGAATCATTACTATTAAACTTGCACCTGACAGAGTATGATTAAGCTGGAGGGCAGAACTAGAACCTGAAGGTAGAATAAAACATCAGTCAGTGTTAAGGATAAATAAAAGCCTGGCAATGGATATTCAGCTGTGCGAAAAGAGAACTACTCACTGTACAGCCATCAGAATGAAAAAAAGGCTGTGAGCTATCAGGAATTAAAAGCTGACTGTATCAACAGTGTTGTCTGCTGGGGAGGTGAAGAAGAAAGAAAAAGACACACAATTCCAGATTGGTGTTTAAGCAGCAGGGTATCCCAGAAGATCAATGAAATTAATCCTTCAGCTCTGGGCATAGTTCATAGAGCCCTAGGAGAAATACTGGATTCAGCTTTTGGGCTCCACGCTTTGGTAAATTTGTGCCAATTGGACTCTGCCCAGAAGGGAGCAATGGGAAAGTGTAGGAAATATGATTTTCAGAGAAGGCTTGAATAAACTGGCATTGTTTTGCCTGAAGAGAAGACTAAATGAAGGCATGTATTCTCAACTGCACTGGGGAAAGTGAATAATCCATTTCCTTATGGCCACGAAAAACAGCATAAACAGTAATGGGCTTATATTACATCAGAGGGTTAGGGTACACATTGAGGGAAGATTTCTCATAGTAAATGTTGTGGAGCACAAGAGTAGATGACTTCAGAGGTTTTGTAGGACTTGAAGGGCAGATTAGCCAAAGCTGACATTAAATAGAAGTTACAAGTAGTTGATCTTGACTTGGTACAGAGGACAGATTATTACCAGTTCTGTAAAATTCAAATACTACCGTTGCTAGAAAGTATTCAAAACCATCTAAAACTATGGAAAGAAAAATCTTACATGGCTTGGATCATTTAAAACCTTCCACAAATGTAAAAATAACCCCAAGTCCCTACAGTAAATAACTTTAACTTGTGTACGTGTATATTTACAAGGTGAAAAAAACTCACTTTAGAGATGGATTTGGATCACTTGAGCAGTGGTGTCTGACAAGGCTGTCTGTGATCTTTGCTTCTTGGTGGGTTGAAACGGTCCTTCTCTGTACCTGGAGCAGAAGTACAGTTCTCTGTAATATCCACTGCTTCTTCACCACCTAACAGTACCAAAGTTTGCTTTTAGATGGTAGTTTTACCTTCTTACTTAATTTCATGAGGCAAGAGAAGAGGTGAAAAGGATAAAATATTTTTGCTGTGTCCTTTAAATCTCTCCTGTGCTTCTTTGAGGCCTTCTCCCCTTGCCAGCAGCTCTGGTCATCCTCGTAGAACTTTGTTCTGGGTTTGTCATGGCAAAAATTAACTCACAGGGTGCTCCCTCTGTGGTATTTTGGTCATGCAGTCATAGGTATTGTGGTGGCGTTGCTGTTTGCTCCATTTCCAGGAAGCTTCATGGGATGACTAAGCGGCTTCCCCTGGAGTGCCTTTATGTTATGGAGAAGAAAGTCATTATGGTTCTCTCCTCATTGTCCCTTGTAGCCGGGTCACTCCCTAAACCTTTTGCTTGTTCCTGCATTGGTCACAAATAAATGCCTGGAGAAAAGAAAGAAGAGAGCAGACACATATATAGTGCTGGTTTTGTTTGCTTTGCTAGCTCCAAAACAACCGTCTCCTTTGGCCCCACCCTGACTCCAGGCTTTCCCTAAACCTTTTCAAGCTTTTGTACTGTCTTTTTGAGGTGAGAGTTGCTTATGAGCAGGTCACAGATTTGTATGGTCCTGATACAGATCAATACATTGCACAGCAGAGATCTGTGAGGAGCAGCATGAGGGTCTCCACTTCTGAGTACCCCCTTTACTTACTGCAAACTGACAGCAGGCTCTACTAACCTGGGAGTTGTGATGCCCAGGAAAGTGGGTTGAAGAATGAGATGTGTCCTGCCAAAATCCTTTGCAGAGTGGTAGTTGTAATCTGAGGAACTGGTTACCTTGAGGTCCTTCTCTTGGTGCTCTGATGTGGCAGCTGGTGCTCTTCAGTCCAGCTGACTGGCACTTTGCAGTTAAGACAACTCAATGTGATAAGAAAATGTTACTGCCCTTAAATTGAAGCATCTCATATACGATTACCTGGAATACACTTCTGAGAGGGTGCCCTGGGACAGTGCTGCTCACTCACTCGTCATCTCTGGGTGCTCCTATCTCAGCCTTAAGAACAGATCAATAAATCTGAACTAAACCAGGCCCATCTCATCTCCTTTCTATTATTCTTGCACCTAGTGGGCTCACCAGTGTGTTGATTAGTGTTTTTTCTTAAAGGGAGTGTTTTTTCTTAAAAGGATGGGAATCTGAACTCACCCAAGTCCAGATATATCTGTCTCTCTAATGGACATGTAGAATCAATTTTAAAGTTCTTATTAACTGAAGACTCAGGGTTTATTAATTATTAGCATCTCACTTAAAAGCTGTAGAGGTTGAATTAACAAGTTGTGATTTTGTTTTTCAGCTATGGCAGCCATTCGAAAAAAGCTGGTTATAGTGGGAGATGGTGCCTGTGGAAAGACCTGTCTGCTGATTGTATTTAGCAAAGACCAGTTCCCTGAAGTGTATGTTCCCACCGTCTTTGAAAATTATGTAGCAGATATTGAAGTGGATGGAAAGCAGGTATGTGAACCCTTCTCTAAGGAGCCAGAATGAACTGGTGTTTGTTCAGAATAGCATGGAAATCTCTACACTTCTTTAATATGTGGTTAGCACACGTGCTTAGTGCTTATTTTGTAAATATATTTTTAAATATTAAGTATGTTCCTGTGGGAAAAAATACTGGCCTTGCTAGAATGTGCTCATATCCAGTGTCTGTTTAACAAGGTGCTTCTAACCTTACACAAGCTGAGGTTCTAAAAGCCATGCAGTCAGTCCGAGTAGAATGTTGCAGCGGGTGGGAGGGGGTGGAGCAATACAAAGATGCTGAGGGCATGGGGCTACTGGCCTTTGGAACAGAGTCCCTGTTTTGATACGGACCTGGTATTGTAATTAACAAAGACTAATTCCTGGAGAGTTTTTTTTTTTCCATACCCATTCCTGGCAACATGCAATATCCTTCTGAGAACAGATGACAGACAGGTTGATCAAGGAGGTTGATTTTTGTAGTGTACATCAGCTTTCCTGTCCTGCTTGTCTGACGGAAAACAATTCTTAGCAGCCAAGCATAGCCACAGCTCACTGAGCTTCACTTTTAGTTTGTATTTCAGTAAATTAAGGATTAAAATATTTCAGGGTTTTTTTATTTCAGTAAGTCAGTTTTTAATCTTGTGGGATTAAAAGTGGGACCTCTTGAGTCCTTTTGTTTACCAGACATGCCAGACACCTGCTCCACGGGGCAGCTGTAGGTGCTGATCCCTGGGCAGGTTGCTTTCTGCACTTCTGTCAGCAGCGTGCTGGGTGATGTGCAAACTTGTCACTTTCCAGGATACTGCAGAAGCACACAAAGCAGGAACTTTGCACCCTGAAAGCTCAGCTATTTACAAACCCTGTCAGGCAGCCACGCCTGTGTCTGTTTGGGTACTGTAACCACACAGAGCTGACTCTGCCATGGGAATGCAGGTCAGGCATGTGGCAGGTTTTGGTGCTGATGGTGCTCGGCTTCCCTGTTTTGTGCCTGGCTGTGACATTGCCTTTGCTCTGGGCTCAGGTACAGCCAGGACATTTTTCAGTCCATTCTAGTTCAGATGCAGTGACTGATGGATTGAAATCGCTCACTTTTGATCCTGACTGGAGAAAAAGAGGGTTTTGAGCTAGTTTTGGACTTTATGTTAAATTTGATTTCCTGCTGTTGCAGGGATGGGTTATTTGTTGATTTAGTCATGATAGTTCATACTTTTTGAGTCTAAAAAGAGCTTTTCTCTCCCATAATGTGAATCAGTAACAGAAAATTTATTTTTAGACTAATATTAGGACATGTTTCTTCCCCAAGTGACAGGTTCTACAGTTTCTATATTATATCTTAGACTCTAAGGACTATTGTTTGAAATATGTATGATATCCATTTCTCTCTCTTGTCAGCAAGTCAAACTTCCTCATTCCCTTCTGCCTGAATCTCTGCATCTCTGAATGAGTGAACAAGGAGTCACGCCCTGTCAGCTATATGCAGCCAGTAGCTAAAGAAAAATAGCATGAGCAGCTTGAGCAGTATCAGCTAATTTTATTTTTGTAGCTAGAGGATATATTTTACCTAAGCTCTTGGTCTTCAGAAAATTTGATTACAAAAGTTAGTAGGAGAGCCGTACTTAAGCCTCTTCTGTTTGACAGCCACTTAGCTCTGTCTTCCTAGAAAAGCATTACCAGAAATGTCCAGAAGTCATATGAAGACAAAGACATGATGGTAGGAGATGTGTTTTCTAGGCGCTGGTTCCAGTGTCATGTGATGGAACCGTCACATGACAGCTCTTCAAAAATATGAACCATTTGCCACAGAAGTCACATTTGCAACTGCAGAGGTGACTCTGAGAGGAGGAGTATTTCTGACTGAAACACAGAAGATTATTTTTGTATGTGTGTGCAACTTAAGGCTTTGTCTGTTCACAATTTAAACAGTTGCATTGCACACACAGGCTCGTGTTTGGGTTCCAGTTCTGCCCATCTGTCTTTATCTGAGCTGCTGTGGACCTTTTTCCTGGGATTTTGAATGTAAGAGTTTAAAGAAGAAGGAACCCACTCCATTGTGAAGGCAGACTCATCAGAGAATCTCAAGCAAGAGTATACCTAAAGAGCTTGATGCTAGTTTTTAAAGATCTTTGTTTTAAATGTTGGCTGTTCCTTCTACAGTTTTAAACAATCCTTTTGGGGTGTTCTCCCCTACCTCCAGCAAAAGTAGAAATATCGAGAACATTAAGTACTTGACTTCTTAATAACACTAAGCTTTCCACACAAATCAGTTTTGTTAAATTTGTGCACAAATAAGGACAATCTTGACATTTCTTAGTCACTACAGGTTCCAGCTGTAAACCTATTGAAAATGTGATTAATCCTAAAGAGCATACACCTAGTCCACTTTCACTGAAAACTGGTGTTTCTGGGATGCTTGTCAGAGAGTTTCCCAGCCCTTTGGAGCTGATTCCCTTCAATTCTTCTGTCTTGCTTTTCTGCTGGTAGCTTTTATGTCCTTTTAGAGAATTGACAGTGGTCATAGGTATAGACTCATAAGCAGCAATAAGTTAATTTTGGGAGTTAGAGAATGTAAGATTCCTAATAGTTCTCCTGTCAAAGGAGAACACATAGTCTCCTCCTTTTGAGTGGTATTGACTGAAATATTTTATTCACTCCTCTTGATCTCCTGGCTGCTGAATCAGAACTTTCCTGGTGATCTGATTGACTCCTTATCTTCATTTTGCAGGTTGAGTTGGCTTTGTGGGATACAGCAGGACAGGAAGACTACGATCGACTTAGACCGCTTTCTTATCCAGATACTGATGTTATACTTATGTGTTTTTCAATTGATAGTCCTGATAGTTTAGGTAAGTACATCTCTAACTGAGTCAGAACCACTTCTCTGTACCAATATATTCCCCTTGGAAGTTGCACTGTAGAATTTATTTTCCCTTGGGAGCTTTCAGAATTGGTGCTGGTTTGAGTGTGTAGTTTTCAGACATTAAGGAATTGTCCAGCAATGCTGGACAATGTCCAGCAATGCTCATGAGAGCAAAGAAACTTTTTTGTGTTTGCCCAGATTGTAAAAATTCTCTTCCCCCTCCTCCCTTCCTGCTCACCAGTATCTGGGTGCCAGGGCCCCTGGGAGCAGTGAACTGCTTTTCAGGTGTGCAGCATCTAGAGGCCAGCACACCTGAGCACTCCAGGTGCAGCTGCAGAATTGATGGTTTGGCTGTAGTGCAAAAACTGGCTTCAAAATCCTTGTCTAAGTTGTTCTTTCAAGCAAGAAAATATGCCATAATACATAATAGTGAATGTCTCTTCAAAAGCTGAATGGAATTTCATGAAGATAAAAAGGGGATATGCAGCCTGCAGGTACATCCACTGGTGAATCTCAAATGTCTAAGAGCTTATGAAAGCACAGCCAGATGTTTTAGGCTGTTCAGCACTTCCTGCTATATAGAATTTGTCAAGGTTTTGCTTTCAAAAGCCCTCAAGTCCTCCTTTCACTAAAAAAATAAAGTCATGTAGGGATGTGAGGAGGAGGTTTCTTGTCTATGAGAACAAGTTCATTTGCTGCATGTAGGGAGAAATGGCAGATTGGAAATTACTTACCCCAAGCCTTTGTTTCTGTGTATCTGTAATTAGTGTGTTGAACATTTCTGCTACAGCAAGGGGGAGAGCTGAGAGGGGTTGTTTTGTGTTGCTTTATAAGAACAAGTGGGGCTAAAACTTAGGCTTCAGTGTTGTGCCCATCTCTAGCTTCTGGAGATAAATAAAATGTTTCTCTTGAAGCAAAATATTCCATAAGTTTCTACTCCAGAATTCTGTATGCTGTTCTTCGAAGTCCCTTATGCTAACCCTTGTCAGGTAGCTGCTGAGAGAAGCCAAGATGTTACATGTCCTTCAGCCTTCAAATTACCACAGACAGGCTTTCCTTTTTTGGTAACACCAGACCAGGTCTATTTACTTCCTCCTGAAGAGTAGAGAAAAGGGCCTCAGTGTGGATTATCATGCTACAATGACTCAGGCAGCGTGTAAAAGCTTTAAAATAAAACTCTCCCCAGAAGTGGGTTTTTGTACAGTCATGCCTCTATTTATTTTTTTCAGAAAACATCCCAGAGAAGTGGACCCCGGAGGTGAAGCATTTCTGCCCCAACGTGCCTATCATCTTGGTAGGAAACAAGAAGGACCTGAGGAATGACGAGCACACAAGACGAGAGCTGGCCAAAATGAAGCAGGCAAGTTCCTTTCAGAGTCTTACAATAAATGGCAGAAGTGTGTGGTGGCTGTAGCAGAGCATTAAACAGGCACCCACAGCTGGCTGCTGGTTTCTGTGGGCTGTGTGATCAACACCTACCCATGGCAGACACCAGGGAGTATCTATTGCTTTTAACTGAGTGGGGGTTCTCATATTTGGAGGTTTAGTTTCTAGAAAAAGGCATCCTCAGCCATGACAATGGCTCTATTGGGTTACTTACAGTCAGCTTCTCTCAGTGCTGGAGAGATGGATCCCTGAGGTACAAAGGAATTGATGAGGAGACATCAGCTCATCAGTGCACACGCTCCGGAGCTGTTTTTTGTTTGGTGTGTTCAGGATGTGACAGCAAACACTTTTATTGGTGGGTGTTCTGGGGTAATAACCACAGGTGCTGTTGCTCATTCCTGAGCATATCACCAGGTTTCATTTTCTGATTGAGCTGAAAACCCCAGCTTGGCTATGGGACTGCAGATGCTCTGCTCTGTCCTGGAAGTTTAGCACCTGTAGCATAAACATTGGGGGTTTTATACAAAGACTGAGACACTGATTTGGGGATTTGTTCATAGGCTTTTTTGCAACGGTAGCAAAGAATTGCATAAATGTTTCATCAGAAATAAGCAATCGCTTGCTCAAGTTTGAGAAAGTCTTGCAGCTTTCAAGCTCAGAGATATCAAAAAACTGATTGTGTCCCCTGGCATTGGATTTTTAACCAACCAATTCATTACATGCACTTAATCCAGAAATTGCTTTGCATTTGTTGGGAAGCTGGGTGAGAAGGGGAAGAGCAGTGTGGGTTTGGGCTGTTCTCACCTGTTGCTTTTGTGCTGTTCCAGGAGCCTGTCAAACCCGAGGAAGGCCGGGATATGGCAAACCGCATTGGTGCATTCGGGTACATGGAGTGTTCGGCAAAGACCAAAGACGGTGTGAGGGAGGTGTTTGAAATGGCCACTAGAGCTGCTTTGCAAGCCCGGCGTGGCAAGAAAAAGTCCGGGTGCCTTCTCTTATAAAGCGTGGCCAGAGGAAGATGGCCAAAGCAGCACCCTGCACTTGAGTAATTTTGAAGTGCTGTTTATTAATCTTAGTGTATGATTACTGGCCTTTTTCATTATCTATAATTTACTTAAGAGATTTAAAAATCGAGTCATCTTGCTACCAGTATTTAGAAGCCAACCATGATTTTTATAACAATCTGCATCAAATTCATCTGTGCACCCAAGGTTAACCTCAACATTCCTCTAACAAACCTTTTCTGCACTCACAGGATATGCCAGGCGCTAATTGAAGACAATTCTCTATCTTCTTTCTTCTCTCTAGAAAGAGAAAAAGCTGTCAACACAGAGGATTGGTCTGTAACTACTTTATAACTAACGTCCTATTCTAATTGAGTACAACCGTTACATGGCTGTATGGAATCGAGCGTAGCTTCAGTGCTATCACATTTAGGAAGATCTGATTTTCATGGCTTGGTGTAAAACATTAGTTTGAAAATGTGATCACTCTGAAATGACCAAGTCCCATTCAGCTAAGGAAAAGTGAGGGTTCTGTGGTTTCATGTTAGTTACCTTTTAGTTACTGTGTAATTAGTGCCAGTTTAAATGTATGTTACCAAAAATAAATCTATTTACCCCAGCTTAGATGTAGTATTTTTTGTATAATTGGATTTCCTAATACTGTTACTTGTAACCTCTGCGTTAAGGTGTTCTGGGTTTTTTAAGAAACTGTATTTGAAAATAAAGTCCGATGGAAAGCAGCTGATCCTCTTCCCCTGTTCATTTGTAAGAGTCTGACCCATTTGAATGATTTGAGTGGTCTGCACACCCAGGAGGAGTTTTTTCCATGACGTGCTGTAGGGATGAGTAAAGACAGCCTGCTCACACTCAAAGCTTCTGAACTGTTCAGTTGCCTTAAATTCATTGCTGGACCCAGTTTCAAAACTTTAAAAAAAAAAAAAAAGAAACTTTTTGTGTAAGTTTGGTTACCATGTAGTGATCAGACTCCTAACCTGTGAACTTCTTGCTGTTCTGCAGCCAACTAAACTCTTTCTGTATTTTCATTTTTCCAAGAACTAATAGAATAAAGGCAGTTTTCTAAGCTCCCTGTATCCTGGTGTCTGTATTCCTCACTCTGGGTTTTTGTCCCAGCATCTGACAGCCTGAATCAGAAATACCATTTTTGATAAAGCTAAGAGAGAATTCGCTGAGCAGTTGCAAGGGCTTTAATACTTATTTTAATTTCCCAGCAAGAGATACCCATCTGCTGCTCGTGGTGGTTTCCAAACACTGCAGCAGAGCAGAGGTGCAGTATCTCACCTGGCCCCTGCAGTGAGCGGCAAAGCTTCCCAGGAGCTTTCGATACTCAGATGAGATGAGAGTGCATCAGTTGAGTTGGATTTATCAGTCCTGAGCATGGGACTAGAGGAGCAGGAGGAGGCTCTGTAGGAGGAAGGGATGAGCAGATGCAGTGTTGCTGAGGGAGCACGTGATGGTTTGCAGCAGCTGGGCTGTGCTGGAGCAGTGGCAGAGGTTGCACGGGGCAGGGCAGCATTCCATAAGGGATGCCTTCAAGCCCTGCAGCACGGGCTGGGCTCGAGGTGTGAGCCCTGTGCTGCACCCATGCTGGAGAGTGGATCGTGCTGCTCCTGGAGAGGAAAGGCCAGGAATAGCAGTGGGCATCGCCATGCTCATGCTGGTATTCGCAGCAGCTGCTGCCGAGCTGAGAGCCTCTGTGCTGGGCTGGGCAGGAGGGAGTCCAGTTGCTGATGACAATCCATGTCTGAGCACCTGACTGCATCCCATAATGGCCTACGAAACACCCGTGTGACTTTTTTTGGACAATTCCTGATTGCTTTTCCTGCAGCAGAGAAACAGACCCAGCCATAGGAGTGCCCTGTACCTCTGGTCCTTCCTCTTCAGCCACAGACATCCAGAGTGAAGTGTCTGACAAGCCCTGTGGTGTCACCCACCCCACCCTTCCCTCCTTCCTCTCCTGGGTGCTTGTCCTCCCCCTGCAGGGTGACTGGGTTGAACAGGAAGTTCTCAGCTGCAGCTGTGGGGCTGCCTGGGAGGATTTCGTTTGTTGGCCTGTTGACAAGTTTAGTTGCTCATTTGCAGTTCCCTTCTTTGGTGGGGCGTTGCAGTTGAGCAAGTCTGGGGGTTTTCAGCCTTGCAGAGATGTGTGGTTGCAGTTTGCTACGGCCACAGTTACAGAACAGCTCTTACAGGGGTTTGGAGTCAGGTTGGCTGTTCCTCAAAGCCTGTGGCTGTGGATCTGCTGCTGTTCCTCAACCCAGCAGTGACTGTTAGCCCAGTTTGACTCTAAGCTTTTGCTGACCTACACCATCAACTCAGTTACCAGTCCTCAGCTTTCCTGCCTTCGAGGGCTGGCAGCCTGGCTCTCTCTGGGTTCCTGCCACATCTGTCACCTCTGGAAGCCACATTTGCTCTGGATGAAAGTAAGTTGAGGACACAGATGGCCGACCTGACCTGGGAAATGAAAGCTCGGCACTAATGGAGAGTGATCCAGGCACGCAAGGAGCTGTGGAAGAGGCAGGAGAAAAGTTAGGAGCCAAGTGCCAGCCCCCTGGGCAGGGGAGGGAGTTCAGCACCAGGAGTGGGGACATGATGTAAGCAGGAGGCCAGAAGGTGTGGTTTTGTGGCCTTTGTGATTACTCTTCACTGCTGCTGTTAAACAGCAGTTTTTTGACCATGTAGGGCAACTGTCACTTGTCACACACCTCAAAAGGTGACCTGAACCCATCTAGTCCTCCTGGAGCTTCTGGCACTCCTCTGGATTCTGTGCAGGCTGCACAGAATGTGTCCAGGCACAGGCCATAGCTCTGAGCCAACAAAGAAGTTCGTTCCGTACCCTTAAAACTCGCTCATCAAGGAAGGGAAAGCCCTAACCTGTGCTTGTCTGGAAAGGGCAGGGCCCCCGAAGTAAACTCCCCTGCTCAGAGTAATTCCCTGGGATCAGACAGAGGACTGAAGGTGCCAGTCTGAGGTCAAAAGTGACAGCAGAGATGTGGCCCCACCCTAGAGGTCACCCTGAAGGGAAATTCTTCTTCTTCAGGAACTGTGGCTCGCTGTGCCCAGGGGTGGGTGAGGAGGAGTCTGTGTCGACTGTAACCGTCGATTAATTCAAGAGCAAACATGGATCACGTGCCTCTGCTCATCAGCCGTTTTCCAGCTCTGATCTCTCTCAGGACACTTGTCATGGCTCCTGCCATCACTGCTGCAACACACTGCAGGTCCCCAAAGATACAAGATAATCAGGAAAGTCCCCAAAACTTGCCACGGCCAGGAACTGGAACTATTCCAGTACTCAGTCACTGGTGCAGGTGCCAAGAGTGGCTCAAAGCAACCCCCCCAGATCCTGCAGTGACCTGGGCACCCAGACCAGGGAGGCAGCATTATGTGGTGCCTGTCCGTGACAGCTGGCATTTCATGACGAGTCCCTGCTCCCAAGCATGAAAGAGAGCAGACAGCAAGGGGAGGCCTGAGCGCATCCCCCACGCGGGGGCCCAGGCTGCCTTGGCTGGGGGCCAGGGCTGATAAGCAGCTGTCTGACCTTGGGCTGTTGTGAATGGAGCTCACTTGGCGCAGATGCTGGCAGGAGCCTCAGCAGGAGCTCCCTGCTTCCCCCTGGGAGCTGCACTGGAGCTGAGGCCCTGGCTCTTTGTTCCTGCCGGGCTGTGCTGCTCCACAGTCCCCGCTGGTCCAACCCATGGACATGGCCACAAGGCCTGACCCCGACTTGCCTCTTCACAGGGTGCTCTGGAGGAGGGCAGTGGTTCACAAAGACCTGTGGAGGGACAGATGGGCCACTTGGTGTGAGAACAAGAAACAGCCCAGTTCACTTAGGGCTGCCTGGAATCTGTGGGGAAAAGAGCAGTCAATACTGCATGATGTAACACTCCTGAAAACAGACTGAAGCAGTTAGGCAAGAAATGGAAAAGTCAAGGATGGGGAAAAGCAACCCCTGAAGTTGAAGAAGGAGCCTCCTTTTCTATATCTAGTGAGGCTATACCAAGCTGTAACCCTGTATGTAGACTTTACCAGCCTCAAAGAGGTGGAAAAATTATAGGAGTCTGAAGAAGGGAATTTGTTGCCCCTCTTTCTTGTGCCCCTCCTGTTCCTCTTTCTGATGCACAAACTGAAGGTGTTTCTCTCCCCAAAGCCATGCTCAGTGGCAGTGGTGTCCTCGGAGGATGCTGCAGCCTTGGTGCCACACTGTGCCACCCCTGGACGCGGGTGGCCGTGTCACTACGAAGGCTGGAACTCCCTGGGACCACTCTTGTGTTTTACTGCTTTTCCACAGCGTTTCCTCCGAGGATCGGCGATCCTTCCCTGTTAGCCGTGGATTTTAAAACCACCCCGCTCTGCGCATTTCACTGATCAAAGCNCGCTGGGCTCGCTGCGGGGCAAGGTGCTGCTGGTGGTCAATGTGGCGTCTCTCTGAGGCACGACCAGGCGCGACTTCCTGCAGCTCAACGAGCTGCAGCAGCGCTACGGCCCCCGCGGGCTGCAGGTCCTCGGCTTCCCCTGCAACCAGTTCGGTCACCAGGTAGGGCGGGCGGCGGGCCCTGGGAGCGGGGCTGGGGAGCGGGGAGGAGCCGCCCACCCCGGCCGGGCTCTCACGGGCCGCGCTCGGGGCGGGTTTGCTTTTGTTTTCTTAGGAAAATGCCACCAACGATGAGATCCTTCCCATGCTCGAGCACGTTCGTCCCGGCAACGGGTACAAGCCCAATTTCATCATGTTCGAGAAGTGCGAGGTGAACGGGAAGAACGCGCACCCCCTCTTCACCTTCCTGAAAGAGGCGCTGCCCTTCCCGCACGACGATCCCAACTCGCTGATGACCAACCCTCAGTACATCATCTGGTCACCGGTCTGCCGCAACGACATCTCCTGGAACTTCGAGAAGTTCCTCATTGGCCCCGACGGCGTGCCCTTCAAACGCTACAGCCGGAGTTTCGAAACCATCAAGATCCAGGACGACATTGAGTTGCTTCTGCAGAAGGTTCCCTAGAAAGTTCTCTGCGCTTTCCCCTTGCTGTGTACCTGCCTGTTTTTCTCGCAGGGAGCTGCTGCTCTGGCAGAAATCCCAATGTCTCGTGCAGGTTTTGCTTATGATGGTGCATCTTCTAAATCCTTGAAGTGTGCTTGATGTTTTCAAAAGTTGCACGGGGATGTTTGGGAAGCTATGCTGGGGCAAGCAGCTGTGAGTCTCAGTAGTTTACTTTGATTCTCTGAATAAAAAAATGTGTACTTTCTTTAAGGCTGTGGCTTGGTAAATCTGGGTGAGTTGGGTAGAACATGGTGGGTGTGTTACCTGTTTGTCAGCCCATGTGGGTGCTCACAGGGGCAGACTTGGAGCACTCAAGCACGGCTGTGCAGTCAGGCTGAACTAAACCAGGGCTCTGCAGGCTGTGAATCAGTACCTTGTCCTGCCCCATGTGTAACGAGCCTGGCAGAGCAGGAGGGCAGCAGGGAACAGACAGGCCTTGCCCCACTGCTCGCTGCACCTCCCTTAAGGCTTCCCTGCAGGGGGAACATGCTGGCACATGGCCAGGGGATGATTTTACACTGGCTGATGAACTCCCAGTGTGGCTACCAGCAACAGGCCACACAACAGGCTGATAACTGCTGGGGCAGGGAGATGAGCGATCCTGCAGCCTGGGGGGACCCAGACCAGGAGCAGCACCCACTGTCCCTCCCCTTGTCCCAGAGGCACTGCCCCCTCACTGGCTCTACCCCATTTTGCATCAGTGGTGGCCCAACACAAATCCTCCCATGCTTGCCCAGTCCTCCATGAGACCTGAAGCACCTTTGTGCATCCCCAGCACCTCATGACGCAGGGATTCATGTGACAAACCAGTTCATCCATGTTCCCAGTGCAATACCACCTCATTCAACCACTTGGCCCACAGAAACTGTCCAAGGATCCCTCAAGGCTGAGGAGAGACTTGGGTAAATCCTCCAGCCAGCACCACCTCACTTGCTGCTACCCCTGAGTCATCGAGCTTTGAACTCAGATTGCACAATCCTCACCGGAGTATTTCTTAAATCCCAGCACAGCTTCACAGAAAAACACAGGATGTTTTCAGCAGCTATTTAAGCTTTGCAGCAGATGAGGCATGGTGTAGGGGATTATTTTTTTCAGTTAGGTCTACTTCCCTCATTAATGCAGAATGTCGAAATAGGTGGAGAGTACAGGGGATCACGAGCAGCAGGAACTCAGGGCACTGAAAAATCTTTCTCAACGTGAGCCGTGGCACTTCCTCATTCCTGACTCGCCAAACTTGAGCCGTTTGAGAGGGGCCTCCTTTGTTCCCAACCAGTCTCTGGCTCTGGCCAAGCCCCACAGCTACAGGGAGCAGACCACAACACCTGCTGCTGTTCCACCCTGCCAAAAAGGGTCTCTGACCAAGCCTGATGGTCAGAAAGGCACCTTGCACTGTGCTTATTCTGTGCCTATGGCCAAGGGATTTATTTACCTTCTGGCTGCCGGGGCTGTGCTAGCAGAAAAACAAAGCAACAAAACAAACAGCTCCAGAACAGCTCCAGCCGTGCCAGAAGCAGTACAGTGACGTGATTCCAGGACAAAAATGAGCCATGCCAGCAGGAAAACGAACAATCCCAGTGTAAGCACACCAGCAGGAACTCTGCAGTGTGGCTGAAAGCTGCCCAGCCTTGTTATTCCCGGTCTCATTTCAGCATTTCCTGGAGTAGCTGGCTCTGGGGTCCAGTGGGCTGCAGCACAGAGGGCACGGTCTGGGGCTCTCTGGCAGTGACAGGGACGGTGGAGCACGGCCCCACACAGGATCTCACACCCAAACCTTGGCTGGTGTCGAGAGGAGGTGAATGTTTCACCACAAGCAGCAGCTCTGTGGGGAGCTCTCTGAGGGGAGACATGAAGAATCCCAGGCAATTCCTCAGGGATTATAAACCAGCCCAGATCTATTTCTGTAATTTCTGTAATTCCAGAGAGAAACAGAAATTACTCAGAGGGAAACCTTAAAATAAATAGCACAACTGGTTGCTTCTGTGACTTGAGGATGTTGTCCTTTCAACATGTCCCGTCTGTCACATCTACACTCCTACACTATTTTTTCCTGCCTCTACACTTTAATTGCAAACACATAATCCCTTTGTTAGCGTTCCTGTTTTTCCATTCTTATACACATCAAAGTTGCATATCTTCTCTCCTACCTAGAAAGTGTTTGTCCCCTATTTCTCCCGCCTCCCAGTGATTTATTTCTTTCCCCCTTTAGCTGCTGATAGTTGATAGCTGCCAATTTCTTAAATCTTTAAACAAGTTCAAGTATTTGAAGGTGACAGAAGTGTTAACTAGTTCCAAGGAAAAATTATCCTTCCTGGCCCTATCTCCCTCTCCAAGATTCCCGAGAGTTCTGCCCACCAAACTCTGGACTACCTGCTGAAATCCTGTCTGATAAGCTGTGGTGTTCAGATGTGTCTACTCAATAGAAGCGCCATCAGCCTGAGTCTGAGGCCTTTCTTACTCAGCCTGTTCAAGGTTTTTTCAGCTATTTAAATTTCCTTTCTCCTCGGCAGCTTTCAGTCACTGTGTTTGACCATTGCCATCATCAGGCAGGTGGGGAACACCTGCCTCCAGCCCTGTGGTACTTGAGGGAGTTTTGCTTCTGTCAGTGCCACTTTCACACCCATCAGGAAGAGCTGGAGCTCAGGGCAGGAAGTCAAGGGTTGAAAGGAAAGTGCTTGAGGAGACAGAAGAACACAGACACCTCTGTCTGCAGTGAAACTGTAACAATGTAATTTCCTTGTACTGAATCAGAAAGGCCTGAATTAAAGCATCTAATTGTTTACCACACTTTCTTTGAGGAGTCAGTAACTCATTAGCAGAGTGAGGTCAGCCACACAAGCACTACCTCAGAATAGCTGACTCATTTTAAAAACACACCCAGCCTTGCCATAATAGGGTGTGTTAGAGCCCGAAGGGGCCCTGCCCTCTGAGAAAAACTGAAGTCACAACACTCAACTCTTAATGGAAGGAGGAGAAAATGGTCCTTTCAGTGTTAACTGAATGGACTTGCCCTGCTGTCAGGAAGATAAAAGGCTTTTATCATGCTACCCTGGTTGCTGCGGCAGTGCCAGGCTGGCAGAGCCCACCTGCCCACGGTGCTGCCAGAACGCTCCTGGCACAGTCACAGCACCCCCCCATCAGCCCTGCCTTTTTTTCACCTAAGGTGAAGGGATTTCTTTGGTGCATCCGTTTAAAGCAGGTTTTTTGAATTCTTCCCAAGCCCCCCCCTTCTCAAGGACAGGGTCCCTGAACAGCACAGGACAGACTACTCGAGGGAGTGCCTAAATCTCCTTGAGCAATTCTCTTCTGAGACAATTCCCAAACTCCTTTGCACTTGCCAGTCGGTCACACAGACCCGTTTTCCTGTTTATTCCCATAACAATTTTAAGTCCAACGCCCTGATCAGCTACTCCATGTGAGAAAATGGAGCGTCTAAAACTGAAACTACATTCCAACCAAATGGTTCTGCCACCTGTTTTGTCAGACACTGCCCTGGGAGAGAGAAAAATAAAATCTTTATGAAGAGCTAAAGGTTTCAGCTTGGGTTCGCTCTTCACCAATCTGTAACCCAGGGAAGAGATCCTTGGTGAGAAAGTGAAGTACACGATGTCTGGAGCCTAGAGCAGCGGGCTAGCAGCGACGACCCTGAGCAGGACTGGGGAAGGCTGTGCTGGTGCTGCTGCAGAGGCACGAGGGAGCAGTGTGTTCGCAGAAGTGTTTTTATTTGAGGACTTAAAGAGGCCGGCCCAGGAGTCCTCTCGACCAGGAAGCCCCCTCGGGAACAAGANTGCGGGCCGGGCCGCGCCGCCGCTGAGGGGCCGCGCCGGGCCGTGCCGTGTGTTGCAGGTACCTGGTGGAGAGCCGGTGGTTCAAACAGTGGAAGAAGTATGTGGGCTTCGACAGCTGGGACATGTTCGGCGCGGGCGATCCCAACCTCTTCCCGGGCCCCGTCGACAACGCGGGCCTGTTCCCGGGGCCCATCGACAACTCGGGCCTGTTCGGCGGTGAGTGCTGCGGGCAGCGGGGCCGCCGCTCGGGCTCGGCTGCGGAACTTCCCCGCGCTGCTTTCGCTTTCGAAGCCGAGCGCTGGAGAGGGCACGCGGCCGCACCGCCCTGTACGCGAGGGGACTGGCCGGGCTCTGCCTGCCCTGGGAGCGCTGGTGTTTCTTGGTGTCCTGGCAGTACCTGTGTGGGTCTGGAGAAGAAAACGTGCTGTTTGATGCCCTGCTTTCTGCCGTCTGTCTCCCTTTTAGATCCAGAAAGTCAGAGTTTAAAAGAACACCTCATTGATGAGCTGGATTACGTGTTGGTGCCCACCGAAGCCTGGAACAAACTAGTAGCGTGGTATGGCTGCATAGACGGGCAGCAGCCTATTGTGAGGAAAGTAAGTATGGCTGAATCAACTTCTCCTCATCCTGGCTTCAGCTTTTGATCTCCATTAAACTTAGGTGGTTGATTTTCCCGGATGTCAGCTAAGGCAGGATTCTCAGCAGCTCTTTGGAGATAATAACTTGCGGTCTTTTTGCCTTGTCTGAAAGAACAACTTGCCTGTATTTCAGCTGAAATGCCTGAATGTTCAGGTGTTCTGAGTTAATGGTTTATTTGGGGAGAGACCCCTGAACCTTGTTCTGGTTGTGATTCTTTGGACCAGTACAGTGCTTTTGTATTGCATGGAATAGTTTGTACTTTGTTGACAGGTGTAAGTTGTTAGTCAAACATGTAGGTTTTCCAGGACAGAGTGGGTCTTTTAGTACAGATGGATTAGGGACTTCCTCTGGAGTCTGAGGTGGTTCTTGTTTTCTCTTCCAAAATTGTATGATTCTAAAATCTTTATAAAGAGATGGATATGTGGTTTTGTCCTGTAAGTCATATTTTTGGTTGACAAATGCAGTCATATATGCATTCTGAGTATATAACCTGTTCTGGAAAGTGAAATTGGCAAGTTGCTTTTTTCTTTATTTTCCTGGAAATGTGCATAGGTAAAAGATTTTTTGTTTTTATTTTAGTCTTAGGTTTTTGCACTGACTAAATAGAGCAGTGCCAATCTGTGGGGTCCATTAAAAGACTGATCACTACACTAAGTGTTGATAGAATGTTCAGAATTAACATCGCTTATGTTTAAGTGGCACTATGTTGTAAGTAAGGGTTACTCCAAGGTGTGCAAGACCTAGGCAAGTATGGCACCAGAAGGGAATTAAGATCAGGAAGTGCTGATCAGTGGTGCTGGAACGTTGTCATTTGGTGTGGGCTAGAAATTGTATGTAGTAAGAAATTCTGATGTCTTCAGGACTGGTGAGTGAACCTAGGATCACCAGGTGACCTCAGGTTCAGTCAGCGAGTAGACAGAACTCCCATGGAAGCAAGAAGTAGGGGAGGAGAAAATAATTATAGCATGTAAAGGACATGTGGCTTTAGAGAAACATGTAACTTCTTGAGGAATTGCAAGTCTGCTTTGAGAGGGAGAATCGGTACTGTTATGATCAGTGCCTCTCCAAGTGGAAGAACTTCCCTTCCTGAACTGCCTAACTGCTTTCACAAAACCTGGCATGTTATTACATACTCCCTCTTCTGAAAAATTGGAAAGTTGACAAGAGATTTGGGAGCTGTTGGGGAAACACTTGGGCTTAACTGCATGAGCCTTCTTTTCTTGGGATATCTGGTGCTGCTTTCAGTGCTGTAATAACCAAGGGGGTGGAGCTCAGAGCTTGTTCTCGTTTACAGCCCTAACATGCCAAGTTATTCTGGGTCCAGTTAAGAGTAAATTTTTAAAGTTTTGAATTGCTATGAAACTGTCAATCTCTGTTGTTAACCTGGTAACTGAAGGCAGTATTTGTATTTAAGAAGATGCTAAAATGTAGCAGAGTAGTAGGTTTGTGGGATGTAACAGCCTCTTACAGAAATCCAGAGTGGGTCAGTGAGACGCAGAAGCTGCAGTGCTGCACCTGAGTAGAACGTGGGCAGTATCTGGTTACAGTATTCCCCAGATAGCATTAAAAGTCAAGCACTTAAACTTGTGGTCCTTGAATGCTTTAAGCCTTTTCCTAAAGATGGATCAACTGTAATTCATACATTAAAATATCCATAGAAGTAGGATCTGGGAAGCAATTTTCAGGCATCTTTATAGCTTTAAAATCTCTTTCTTCCATCTCTGTGTCTGATGATCAGAGCCAAGTACAGGAGGATTAGATGAGATTTATTTGTTGTTCAGGTTTCTTTTGATAGTCTCAAAACATGTTTTTGGGCAGTCATCTATAGAGTCCCACTGGAAAGTCTATTAATGTGCTTCCTCAGCAGCTGAGTTATGCTGAGATTGCTGTCCAATGGCATGACCTGAGTTGTACTTTGGCAGAGAACAAGGAAGCTGGTCAGATGCTGTTTAAAAGACATCTGTAGGTGATTAGAGACTCCATTCCTCCATCCTAATGGACACAATGATCTGATCAGGAACTTCTTGGAAAGAGTTCTTTGATTTGTGAATGTGGCTCTTATTTGTTTCTAACTACAGAGTACTGGAGAACAGCAAGTCACGTTTATTCTGAAAAATAAATGGAAAACTTTTGCTTTCTTAAAAAGAAGTCTGCTCTGCCTGTCAAGAAGCTGTTTAAACAGGGAGCTTTACTTTGTGTTGTAACAGCAAAGTACTGAAGATCTTCCCAAATGTGTTTGTTAATTATTTACCTTCAAAGCACCTTGCATATCTAATACAGCCTTCTAAAATCAACAATCCTCAGAAGATGGAAGCATAATTTAGTGGAATTATCACTATAAATCTAGGTCTTAATTCTTTGTGTCTTTCTAAAGCTGCGTAGTTTTTTCTGTAAAATATTAGGTGTAGATCATACCAAGTCTGGT
This sequence comes from Dicrurus megarhynchus, assembly GCA_013399195.1. Taxonomy (NCBI): domain Eukaryota; kingdom Metazoa; phylum Chordata; class Aves; order Passeriformes; family Dicruridae; genus Dicrurus; species Dicrurus megarhynchus. Next base: position 554,950 of record VXAD01008598.1, read on the forward strand.
GTCACATGAATAGAATGGAATATTTCAGTTGGAAGGAACTTAATCATCTGGTACTACTGCCTGACCAATTCAGGTCTGACTGAAAGTTAAAGCAAATTAAGGGCATTGTCCAAATGCCTCTCAAACACTGTTACTCTTAAAAATTATACCAGCTTTTTCAGTGAAATATGGTCTTAATTTCAGAGGCTTTGTAGCTGCCAAGAGCTCTGGAGAGGATTGAGGTGTGGGGTTTTCTTTTTTTCCTTACTCCTCCTGTTACACTGCAGTTGTCTCATAACTGGCCTGTGAAGTGTGCTTTTCTTTCTGGCATAATGTGTTTTATGATCTGTAGGTGATGAGTGGTGTCCAGTCTAAGGGAAACCTTTTAATAAAATTGTGCTGGAAGCTAGTGGCATGGGTAAATGTACCTATTGGAATATTCTCTCAAATGCAAAATTGATTTGAAAAGTACTCCGAAATAAAGCAGTGTCATCAAAACAACTTCAGAGGTACTTTTCTGTTCTTGCTAGGAGAGAGTAATGAGGCAGATTCTGTGTACCATGCAGAAAAATAATGCTTTGGTTTGCACTCTTCTGATAGAAGAGATTTTGCTCCAGTGTTCCAGCCTGGTTTCCTTCTTTGTATAAAACTTAGCCAAAGACCGGAGGCAAAGGGTAATTTTTTTCTAGAATGCTTTGTGTGATCAAATATTTTTCATGAGTAGTTAGCTGACACCGTCAGTTCAACTGTGATGATGGATCTTTGGAACTTTGCACTGTGGAAGGAAAGCACTGGGATTTCCTGTTTTAAAAACCAAGCAAAACCCCCCAAACAAGCTGGTGACTGAATCTAGGAGCGAGTCAGTGTTCAGTTTGTGGCTTGACTTGAATTACTGCGAAAAGCTCACAGTATTTAGGACTGTGTGCTTTAGAGGACTGCTCATTATTGCAGCTCTGCGTTGCTTTGTTCCCTGTGTGCAGGTGGTGGAGTACGGGCTGTTTGTGAAGCACTATAAGGTTGAGGTGTATCTCCTGGAGCTGAAGCTGTGCGAGAGCAGCGATCCCGACAATGTCATCAGCTGCCACTTCAGCAAGGCAGATACTGTTGGTAAGTAGTTCTCTGATAGATAAAGCTGTGCTCTGGGGTTGTCTCAAGAGATAATCTGTGCCCTCCAGAATCTCCAGACCGGAGTAAACCTGACTTTTCTCTCTCTCTCATTGCTATATTTTTCACATGTAAAAATGCTGAATGTCAGCTGTCCTGTATCTACATCACTAAACTGAAAAAAACATCTTTATGGGCAACTTGACAGTAATAACTGAAAACTTGAACCTGTGTTTTCAAATGAACAGAAGTTGGCCTTTGGGCAGAAAGTTCTCAAAAGTGTATGGCATGTTACTGATTTGAGGGCTTGACAGCCTAATACATGACTGAAAACAGAAGTTTTTCATTCTTTCAGACTTAATATTAGACAAACTATATGAACAATTATAACTTCCATAATATGTTTTCTACTTGAACGATCTTGAAGGATAAGTGATGTACCTCCTTGCTGAAGGAGTTTAGTGTTTTTTCAAAAATACCATGGTTTAGGAGTTTTGGTGTTTTTTTTTTCTCCTCAACAGCTACCATCGAGAAAGAAATGAGAAAACTATTTAATATCCCAGCTGAGAAGGAAACCAGGCTATGGAACAGGTATATGAGTAACACTTATGAGCAGCTCAGCAAGCTGGATAGCACAGTGCAAGATGCAGGGCTCTATCAGGGTCAGGTAAGGGGCATAACTTTTTCTCTCTCTCTTTTTTTTTTTTGTCTCATGTAGTGCTTTTGCTGATGTGTATTTTTTTTCACTTGCCTTTATGTACTTTGAGCAAACATTGACAATGGGATTTGCTAATGCTTTTGCAAAATGTGTAACAGACTTGCAGTTACCTTTATTACCTGCACTCTCTTTCAGGTTGTTTTAATAGAAGTGAAAAATGAAGATGGCACGTGGCCTGGACAGCATTGCCTGGCAAAGTAAGCAAGCATGTTCTAAAGGTTTCTGTTATTTTGTGCAGCTTGTTTGCTAGGCTTTAGTGACCACATGTTCTCTGTGAAAGCCTGGTTATCACTGGCTGTTGTGGCTTGCTTTGTTTTGGTTATTTTCAGGGAGAGAAAATCTCAAATATAAACATTCTTCAGTGGTTCTGCTGCTGGTTTCTTTTCTTAGCAAGAGTCTGTGTTTTAAAGCATGTTTCAAACAGGTTGTATGAGGACTAAATAGCTTAGGGTTTCTGTAGTGCTTAGGAGACAAAAGTGCTATTTGCGTTGAACTAGTCTGCTTAAAAAGCTAACTCTGCACGGTGAAACAAATAATCTGTCTTTTGCTGTTGTAGAACAGAAAGGATCTTGGAGTGTATTTCCAAACCTGCCAGTAGTGGATGCTCAGAGTTCTGATAGCTCCCCCTTAAAAAGGGTGTAGAAATAGCTGACCAACACCCCCCCACCCCCCACAAAAGACAATTATAGAAGCCTGTAAATATGACACAGATTCTCTCAGTGCTGTCTGATTTAAAGAAGAGATGGGTAATTGCGGGACTTGGTGAAATATTGTGTGTATAGAGTGAATGGTGTAGAATGGAAGTTGCTTGCAATGATGAGGAACTGCTCATATCAAGTCCTACTACAGAAAGTAGAATTTGATGACTTTACCTGTCTGATAGCCTACTCAGTTCCATCCCAGGGGCCATCAGACTTGATATGGATAAAGAAAATATTTTTCTGTACAATACAGTTAACTTACAGAGCTTTTCTGCCCAGTGATCTCATTTGAAATCAAGATACACTAGTGTTAAACTTGAAGAATTGATCGGATAGGTCAGTGAAACCTATTTCAAAACAGTACTTTGAGAGATCACACTGTGTAAATGAATCAGGAGAATGTCCGTGGGATTGCAGTGAACTTTCTGTAGGAGTATCATGTGAAAAGCAGCTAAACATTCATGTCATGTACCTGGTTGACAGTCAGTATGGGAGAGGCAGCTGTGCAAGATCAGGTCATAACCTTTTGTTTCCACATGAAGCGAAGCTAAAAAGGAGCTGTGTAGCATCCTCAGGCCCTGAGGTTGTCCTTTGTCAGCAGCTAGTGTCATACGTAAAGACTGATTTAAACTCTAGTGATACATAAATGGAAGTGGTTTTTGGTATGCAGATTAATATTTTCTAATGACATAGAAATATTTACTTATTATAACATGAAACTTGTGGAATTGTTTGACTTGGTGCTGATAATGGTGGCTGAAAGAATTGTGTCAAGTGATACATACAGGATTATCTGTCTTTTTGTACTTTGTCTCGTGCTTTATCCTATCTCAGGCAAACTTTTGCTTCAGTGTTCTATTTCTCAGCTGCAGAAAATACATGGGGAACTTAAATAGTTGGGGTTTTTTCCTGGGCTGCATCACTTTAATACTGAAAGCTTATGAGAGAGTTTTTCCCAAATTTAGAGTTTTGATGACATAAACCAAACAGGATGTAGAGCTCTCTGCTGTTGACAGAGAAATGGTGAGCAGCTGCCTCACTTCCCAAGTACCAGAAGAGGTTCTGGAAAGCTGGGACTTCATGTCCTTCCTATCCGCAGAGTGTGTGTGCAAATGGGGTGGGTGGGTTCTGTGTCATCAGGATTTTTCCCCACCATTTGTTGCTTGTCAGAGGCACTGGCCCCCTACCAGAGGAAATAGCTTTTCCACAGATTTGGCAGCTGTCCTTGTGTTTCCCCAGCCATCAATCTGGCTGACATTTTACAGGAAAAATGCTCTTAAACTCCGCAGCAGTCCTTGGGTGGTATATTCAGCCTATGCTTGGCCACTGCTGTTTGTTAGTTTGCTGCTCCCTGAAGAACAAAATACCTTCTTCTTACTGTAGTTTGAAACTGCTTTTACTTCTAGACAAGGTTTCAGAAGAGAGGAGGGATTATACTTATTCTAGGAATTTCAAAATTAGAGGCATAATTTGTTTCTGAAGCGAGATTATATCAATGACTCTGCAGAACTTAGTACTCTTAAATTGTTACTTACAAGACTCCCAAGACAAAGTCCTGAGCTAGCAGAATTCCATTTCAGCCCTAGCACACATTTTTTTTTTATCTTGGATATAATTTTGTTAGCAAAAGCAAACAAGAAGTTATGTTAGATCTTTAAAAATAACCTTTTCCATCAGGTATTGTATTTGAAAACTGGAGTGAAGTTGTATTTAGCATCTGCCTGGTAGCTATCTGTCTCCCACTGCAATACGTGGCACTAAAATACCTTTTGGTTCTTTGGTTGGAGCTAGAATTTTCCTGCTGTTTCCTCTTCCAGCTCCTCTGTTTACTCATGGCACTGTGTGCTGACACTGTGATTTCAGAGGACACCCTCAGCAACTGGGCTAAATGTTTTGTGTGCAGGTCTTTATTCCATGACTTTGAAGTGCTTGAGTTTGCAGCAGATGCCAGGCTTGCAGAGGAGCCCTGAGGATGTAACATAAGTTATGGAGGCTTTTGCATGTAAGAACTTTCTAAATGAGCATCTATTAGGGCTTCTGCTTTGTCAATTAAGTGGAAATCCCGGTTTACCTGGTTCCAACAAAAGCTTTTTGTCACAAAATTACTATGTTATTTTTGGTTTTGTAAAGGAGGAGGACTGACTACTCTGACTGCTCTGAAGGTGGCCTCAACTGAGTGGAAACACTTTTTCTATTTCTGTCTTTCAACCACTTGAAAGGCTTTTATAATATTTTTCCAAATTGTTTAGCTTAGAAGGTTTTTTACTTAACAGCCATATGGATTCAGAGTGATCTGATTTTGTCCTCTTTATCTGTAAGTTTCCAGATTTCTCCTCACTTGCCGTTAGTGTGGGTTTTTGACAGGTTTTGTAGCAAGACATAAAGCAGCTGTCTTTACCTGCAGATGGGGACAATGTGCTTCAGTATTGTGAAGATGAAGTTGTGTTTCAGTGGTAACCCACTGAGTAGGTTTTGGAAGGTTCCAAGTCACAAATTTCAAAGAAGACATAACTTTATTCTCTTACTTCAGAGCAAGGTCTTGGGGCCTCCATTTCTGAGGGAGCAGAAGTCACATACTGTGAGAAATGACAATGGAGGGGGCAGATGCCTTTGACCAGTCAAAATCTGCACCTTCCACAGAAACTCTTTTTGTGACATTGGGGATAAATACTTGGCATCTAGGTCTTCTGTTGTCACCTCTGTGTGAGAATGAGGCAGTCTTCTCGAGAGCCTGCAGTACTGTGGGGTCATTAACAATTGCTTTCCAGGCTTCAAGTGGGAAGTTTTCAGAGAAAAATGTTTGTCTTAGCTGCTCTCTGTGCCCTTCACCTGGAATCAATGGCTGCCTTTGTGAGCATCTTGTGAAATGAGGGGAAGCAGCTGTCCTTAGTAAATCCTTTTTTCAGTTGTTACACATAGATAAGTAACTCATAAAATGTGGGAGAAATATGTAGAATTCTTTATCTTCCTAAATATATTTGATTTCTGTTTTTTTAGTCTCCTCATATGGAAAGCTGTTAACCTCTCTTGTTGTTTTGCTACTTACATGAACCTTCCCAATTTTCTAGCAGGAATTCGCTCAAGATCCTGAATGACTTTGTAGGTAGACTTTTCCCCAGTCTGTGACTTGTGTCTTACCTTTGCTTCCTGATCTGTTTTTTATTTTCCTTTGTCATTCTTAGCTTTTTTTTGTTTGTGTAGGATGCTGTTGAAGTATTTGGAACTCTTCAGTTGCCATGTGACTCTTGCTGAAACACTGTCTCTGTGCTTCTATTAGAAATCTTGAAATCCCTTAGGAGGTTGTCCTCCTTTTCCTTTTTCACCAACAGATTTTCTTCATATGATTTTCTGAGTTTTTCTGTTCTCTCTCTCAGAGATCAGATGTATCAAGCAGAGATGCTCAGTTTTCAAGTCTAGCATTTTCTAGATTGCTCCCCTTTGCTTCTAGATAATTCACTACTTCAGACTCTTAAAATGTGTTCTTAATGAATTTACATGCTGATGTTGGCTAAATTGTTTTATTCTTGACCCTTGAAACCCACACATACGAGCATGAGTCTGATAATTGTTGTTTAGTCTAGACCTTCTGTTTTCCCATTGATCTTACTTTGGTGTCCAGGTAATCTTGAAATTCCACCTCCAACATGTAATGACAGGAGGTTGTGTATTGTCCCAGAAATGGTTATCTCAGTTATTCTGGTAGATCTCATTCTTTCTAGGATACTTTTCCAGTATACTTTTTGGTTGTGCTGGCAGGTGGCTTTTTTAGCATGCTTCAGATTTTGACTGTGTTTGGAATTTTTTCCAGTTTCATCTGGAAGTTCCTGTTGTAACTTGTTTACTTCTGTATTTATTTTACTGCTGTTATATTTCCAAACTGTTGAGGCTGTCCAGCTGTTCTGCCTTGTCATGGCCATTATGGCTTGTTCATTGTTGTATAGTTTTTTCCCCACAGAGATTTTCCAGCACATTTTTTTAGTACCATCTGAACTATGAATATGCATTTTTAATTTGTATAATTTGAGAATGAGGGCCACATTAAAAAATAATAAATGGACAAGCTGAAGCTTGAGGGCCCTGTCCTCTGCTGGCTCTCTGCTCTGCTTTGGGGGTAGTAGCCACTGTTGTGTGCCTGTTGCTGTCCTGCACCTTTTTGCTTTCAGTTTTGTGTGTTTATTTGGGCAGAGATGGAGAGATTAGACCAAATCCCAGTCAACTCTTACTATAGAGAAATTAATTGGTGTTAAAGTAGTTTATTTAAGCTTATTAATGTAGTACTGTCTTGTGGTTTTGCTTTTTTTTTTTATGGAGCTGTCTATGACAGGACACTGTTGAATTTTAGTGCCTTGTTCGTTATCTTCTTCCTCATGACTGTTGTGTTTGAATAGATGGTCTGAGTTTCAGGTAGGGAAGGACTGGCCTGGTCACTTTTTAATGCAGGTAGAGTGTTTTGTGGTCTTAAGATTTGGGGGTTTTTGCTCGCTTATTTCAAGGTGGTTTACTCATAAAATTAAAGCTTGCTTCCCTTTCACTCACACTGTCTGAATGGCTACTTATTTCTGTCTGGGACTCAGATTTACCTTTAAGCAATAATTGTTGCTCCTACTTCTGATACTTTTTTCCTGATGTTTCTGTTCCAGACAATTGTTTGGAAGTGTGATCAAAACAGATCAGTAAATTCTGTGTGGGGTAACTAACTGTAGCTCAGCAAGTCCTTGGAGTTTTGTGGGAGGTGGGGCTGGGGATAAAAAAAGTAGTAGCACTGTTTCTACTTCTTTTTCCTTTCTCCCAGATCAAGCACTGCAACTAGCAGAAACTTTACTACCTCTTCAAAATCATCAGCAAGTTCTTACTCCTCAGTGTCTGCCACTTCTGTCATTACTAACGGTGATAGCAGTAACTCCTATGGACTGAACAGCTCCCACCTGGGCAGGGGGTAAGAGCAGGAATGTTCTTTTTGTTTCGTCACCCTTCATGTGAGTGATCCCATGAATCCTTGCCTGTATAGAAAAGGAGTGTGATGGTGCCCTAGAGGAGTTCTACTACTCTTGTGTACCTGTTAATCAAACTTTGCTTTTTGAAACCACTGCCTTCTGCTGTTCCTTGCTCACTTGCAAAAGTAATGCATGTTCCAGAGCTTACTAACTGCCAGAGCATTGCCTGTTTCTTGAGGTGACTTGGAGCATGAGGGAAGAATTACATTCTTTTGTCTATCTGCCATTGTGGTAGAAGCATTTCCAGGTACAGATCATAATTTTATTATTTCTCAAAGCATATTATATAGACCCTTGCTGCAGTAGGATAGTGTGCTGTGTACTTACAGACAGAGGAAATGAACGTGTTATGAGCCGTAAATTAATAATAGACTTTGTAAGGATTAATGTTTCCAAAGTTAGCATGTACACTTCATGTTCCTGGTATTCAGCATTAGCTCCTATGAAGCAGCAGAAACAGGTAGCCTGGTTAAAAAATTTCAGTGAACAGTTTTCTGACTCGTATTTAATGTGACTGTTAAGTAGGATTGAGACTCAACAAACTCATTGTGGAGTTCACTGTATTGTCTTTTTCTTCCAGAGGTTCTGGATTTGTCTGTAACTCTTACAACTGCAGAGACAGTGCTTCCCTGTCACAACCTGGACTCTGTGGACTCAGTAACCTTGGAAACACCTGCTTCATGAATTCTGCATTACAGGTAAGAATTAGAAAGAGCCCTCATTAGAATGAAATGAAATGAAAGATCAGTCTCATAGATATTGTGGATTAAAATCTGTGAAAAGAAAAGAATATTTTAATGTGGTTCCGTGAGGAAACTACACCTCAAAATAAAAAAAAAAAAACAGACCAAAAAATCAGTTGTTCATGTTTAGTTTGGCTTATGTTTAGCACATTAGTACTGTAAAACTTATAACAGTATTAGGGACTGAATCTGAAATATGTGGTATCTGAAATGGCCTGGGGAAGTTGTACGAAACAGATGCCTGACTGTAACATAAGGTCCCAGTGCTGTCCCCTGCCAGAAATGGGCTGACGTGGAGGGTGTTTTGACTTGTGTGGGCTGCACAAGTGACATGAGCAGGTCACTGCATGCAGTTCTAGGCCTGTGTTAAAAATTCTTGAAAAATTAAGGGCATGAAAAGCCACAGGAAGGGCTCAGGTTCGTTGTTCAAGGTGTTAAGGTTGAAACAGTGATGCAAAGCTAATCATGATTTCTTTACTTTTAAACTTAATTTTCTTAGGATTATTTATTTGATTTTAAAGAATGAAGAAACTTGTTAGGGGTAGGTTTTTGCTAAGAAGTTCAAACAAAGTATGAGACAAATTGTATGAACTTTGGTTTAAGGAATGGGCAAATTTCTGGTGTGGTACCAGTGCTGTGAAATTACTTCAGTCACTCTGTGATGGCTCTGAAATCTGGAACAGGTCTTAAAATAACTGTAATGCATTATGCATGTGGTATTCAGGACACCACAATAAACTTGGGCTGCTCTGCTTTTTGTTCAACATGACTTTATTTTCAGTTGTGTCATTGTAACCTGAAGCCACTTTATGTTTTCTTGGACTTAGCAAAGAGACAACTTTAAAATTGTTTATTGTCAAAGTGATTTAATTCAAACATACTTCAATCTTAATTTATCATGCAAACTAGTCATGTTAAGGACCAATTACTTTCTTTCTTGTATTTACAATTATGCTTTAATTTTCGAGATATCAGTCTTTCAAATGCAGATTTCTGCCTTAATATTTTCTTTTTTTTTTTGTTTTACTAGACATGTTCTGGAGTCTCACCAGTTTTGTTAACTTGGTATATGTCCTGATGTGAAAGTTGGTTTTGTTGTTTTGTTGTCACATATATCTATTGTCCTGTGCAGTAAATTAATTTTCTCAATACTTTCTCAGTGCCTGAGCAATACTCCTCCTCTGACTGACTATTTCCTGGAAGATAAATATGAAGCTGAAATAAATCAGAACAACCCACTGGGGATGAGGGGAGAAATTGCAGAAGCCTATGCAGATCTCATTAAACAGATGTGGTCTGGGAGACAGTCTCATGTGGCTCCACGTATGTTTAAAGTAAGTGTGTCATGTTCCTGTAGCACAACTCTGGGACAGAAGAAACAGTGAAAGTATAACATATTTTGATGTAACGAAGGCAGGAAGAACAGAATTGCTCCAGTGTTCAGTGTTTTGCATAAATGCCTTTCGGGGTCCAGGGTGGAACTTGCCAGTGAGTAGTGTCCTTCCTCAGAGTTGGCTACTGCTCTTTAATGTTACTTAGTAAATGACCTGCCAGCCTGAGAGCTGTTTACAGATGAATCAGAATGATCTTTGCTGCAAAACTAGGCATGGTCATATGAATTGCCAGCTGTGAACTTTGGTTAGTGAGAAAAGGTGTGCAAGTTACAAACCCAAAAAATTAAATTAACAAGTGAAGAGCAAAACGCATCTCCTTGTCTATAACTCTGTTTATTGGTGTAATGTTCTCATTGCTTCAGTGTGAAGAGCTGCTTTCAGCTGAAATACTGAAAGTAGCTGGGGAAATTGTTCTGGCACCTTTCCCTGCATGAGCATCCAGTTCACCATGGCCTGCTGCCAACAGAAGGTAGTGGGGAGCTGATCTCTGCAAAAGCCACGACCTGAGTGGTTTATATCCCCTCACTCTTGCCTTCGTGTTTCAGACACAGGTTGGACGATTTGCTCCTCAGTTTTCAGGATACCAGCAGCAGGATTCCCAGGAGCTCTTGGCTTTTCTACTAGATGGCTTGCATGAGGATTTGAACAGAGTGAAGAAGAAGCCCTACTTGGAGCTGAAGGATGCTAATGGCAGACCTGATTCGGTACAGTGCCCTTTACTTGATGATAGGGCCAGTGCTTCTTCCCAGGGCATTTAGTTGGGTTCTGGGACACTTCCTGGCCTTCCTGCTCACAGGCTGCACAAACATCCTTCCTACAGAGCAGTGTCCCTGGCACAGGAGAGCCTTGTCATGCTTTGTGGCACGCTACCTAAATAGAGAAAAGTAATTCTCTTATGAGGTTTACCTGATAGAGGCCCAGTAAGTTTCTTGTGTTCAGTTTTCTTCCTGAGACTAGAATTCTCATGCTAAGAGCAGCCTCTGATTGCACTGAACAAATGCCAGGTGCCCTTTGGTAAGGAGTTCATAAGTTGTCTTGTGAAAGTCTTCAGGGGATTGTAATTTGTCTTCTTTTAGACTTTCTTTGTGAAACATGGCCATCATTTTCCAAGAAGAAAAACCTCTTTACTTTTTTTCTCGAAAGCTGTAACTGCAGTTGCCTTTCCAAAGCAAGAGGCATCACTCCATTCCTCCTGGGGAGTGGAGCTTATCTGGTTGTCCTGAAGAGCAGCATGTGACCCTGTCACTGTCCCCTCAGCTGCATTCATGCTTCTGGGCATTGTGTGCACCAAGGAATACCTGATCAAATTCAGCTAAAATGGATAGATTTAATTTGACTGGATGCAAGGCCTTAATTTCACTGAGAAGAAATCCCAGTTAGGTTGGACATACTGGTAGAGCCCCTTCCCTATGAAATTGACCTATCAGTATCAATTTTCCAAGTTTTTTTTGGTCCTGGTGCTCACCATGCTGTAGAAATCTTTGCAAGAAATAACTTCTAATATATATTTTTAAAATTATTTTTATAGGAGGTGGCAAAAGAGGCATGGGAGAATCATAGGCTGAGGAATGATTCCATCATTGTGGATATTTTTCATGGTCTTTTCAAGTCTACCCTTGTTTGTCCCAAATGCTCCAAAGTTTCTGTGACCTTTGATCCCTTCTGTTACTTAACTCTCCCACTGCCCTTGAGGAGGGATCGTCTCATGGAAGTTACCCTGGTATATGCAGACCCACAGCACAGACCCGTCCAGGTGAGGCATGTTGATGACACAAATTTCTTTAAGTCATCTGAGTTCTTTTAGGTTTTAAAGTTGGGACTCTCAAAGTAATCTAAAGGACATTGATGTCCACCTTTGAGTGAGGTAGTATGGATTTTTTAATGAAAAATGTGGCATGTGAAGTCAAGTGACTTTGTGAAAGCTCAGCTCATGAAACTAAGGTCATGGTCAGCTGGAAGTGGCTTCCTGTGGTGAGATGACCTGTGTGATGTGCTGCTCCCTGAAAGCAGACATGTGCTTGCACTGTCATGTTTACCTCATGTTACCTTGGAAAATGTAAAGATATAACTTACATTGTGTCCTGGGGCACACAGCATCACCAGCCTGTCAAAGGAGGGGACTGTCCCACTCTGCTCTGCACTGTGTCAGCCTCACCTCAAGTGCTGGGGGCAGTTTAGGTCATCAAAATGTAAAAAAGACATGACTCTAATAAAGACTGTCCAAAGAGAGCCATGAGGATGGTGAAGGGTCTGGAGGGGAAGCCTTATGGTATCACTGGGTTTGTTCCACTTTGTTCCAGCCTGGAAGAGACTGAGGGGAGAGACTTCATTGTGGTCTTCAGCATCCTCACAGAGGGAAGCAGAGGGGCAGGTAGCGACCTGTTCACTGTTGTGACCAGTGACAGGACCCGAGGGAATGGCCTGAAGCTGAGTCAGGGGAGGTTTAGGTTGGATATCAGGAAAAGGTTTTTCACCTGGAGGTGGTTGGGCACTGGAACAGACTCCCCAGGGGAGTGGTCACAGCACCAAGCCTGTCAGTTCGAGGAATGTTTAGACAATGCTCTCAGGCACATGGTGGGATTCTTGGGGTGTCCTGTGCAGGGCCAGGAGTTGGGCTTGATGATCCTTATGGGTCCCTTCCAACTCAGCAAATTCTATGGTTCTGTGATTCTAAATGGGTAAGGCCTTTGAATTTCAAACAGAACTGAAAAACACTTCCTCTTGGGGAAAAAATAAAAAAGAAGAATGACGTTTGCTTTTTCAGCCTCCTCAATAGACTGGTTTTAAATTTGCCCCCCACTTCATTTTCAAATGGACACACACATCCCTAAAGTAGCCTTGTGCTTGCCACACATCAGAGAAGCACAAGCTGGGGCACCCAGGCAGAGTGACTGGATGTCCTGATGCAGTTTTGGAGGAACTGATTGGCAGTATTTCCATGTCTTATCAAGATTTTTGCCTTGACCTTTAACAGCAATGAGGAGAATGCCTCTAAGATGTTTTTTATCACAGAAAGAAACAGCAATTTTATGTTCTGAGCAAGCTGCTGTGTCTGGTGATTATTTTTTTTTCTGGGTTTTACTACTGCTGAGCCTCATCACAGCAAGAAGGCCAGCTGTTCAAGGCTTTCATTCCCTCCAAATCCCTGCTTTGTAAGGTAAAGCTGAGATCCAGAAGACACTGGAGTGTGTGGTTATGACCTTAACTTCAGCAGAACTCCTATAAATTAAAGATTGAAGAGTTCTAAGATTTTATTTCTGTTTTCTTGCTCTCTGCCTTGCATGGGTTTGTTTTGCCTGGTGTAAGCATAACGTTATCTTTGTTTCTAGTACCGGGTTGTGGTGCCAATGATGGGGGCCATCTCGGATCTGTGTGAATCACTTTCCAAACTCTCTGGTGTTCCTGCAGAAAATGTAAGGATAAATGCAGACAGTAATTTTGATAAATGTTTGTTTTTCTTGAAGCATTTTGGTGGCTTAGCTTTTGTATGGGTGATAAGCTGACCTTAATGGGTTAGTGACAAAACTGTAACAAGTTAAAATGCTGTTCTTTGCTCCTAGAATTAAAAAGATGCATGAAAGTCTGTGTTCTGATAGTTCCATTGCAGTAGAGAAGTTTAAGAGAAGGGACAGAAAAGTAAAGTACAACTGATGTTGGTGTGCTGACAATTGTGATAGAGAATTGAAATAAACTGTTGCTTGAATTTAAAGGTAGTTTGCCTAAATTTATGTAAGCTTTTACTATAATCACTTTGCAAATATCACTTCCTGTCCTAGATGGTGGTGACAGACGTGTATAATCACCGATTCCACAAGATCTTCCAAATGGATGAAGGTTTAAATCATATCATGCCAAAAGACGACATCTTTGTGTGAGTAAACTGGGAAAATGCCACATGTGAAGAATACTGCAAAACATTTGCTTTGGTTTCAGGTTCTAAAACCCGATTCCTGTTCCCTCCCAAAACCTAAGGCTTCTTGTAGACCTTTTGCATGACTCAGCAGTAATGCAGCACTGCTCTTACCAGCAGATAAGCATGTGCAGTGTTCAGTAGGTGTTTTTATAACACAGGAGGTTATGGCCCTTGGGTGATAATGAGCTTGTAGTTTGGTCTGTGTTATGCAGTTTAGAACTTCCTACAAGCCTCTTTCAGACATAATTATGTCTGGATTACAGTCATGCTCTCACTGACGTTTTTCGTTTTGCTCAAGTTTGTTGTTCTTATGTTTTCCAAATCAGCCAAAAGCTTTGGGTTGTTACTAGGGTAGTATGAAGTCTAAGGTGTTTTACTCTGCCTTTCCAAAATCCATCATAGTTGTTAGAGCACCATGACTGGGGGTTCTTCATAGACTCTTGACTGGTGCTGAACATTGTTTGTATCTAAACTGTGTTTGTGAGGGACTTGAGCAAAGCTGATGATTTGGTTGCGCTTGATGTTCTACATATGTGTGGTGGGTGAGGTATTTCCAGTCAGCTCTGATACCTGATGAGGTTAGGAGAGCAAAAGTTGTGTTCCTCTGTTGCAGCTGAAATGTGAGAACATTCCAGTGCAAGAGTATTGCTGCCATGAAATTGTTGGGTCAGTGTGAAGACGTGCACTGACATTCTGTGGTGCTGTGTGAACCTTTCACAGGGTGGTTTGCTGTGACATACTGGTGCCTTTTGTCATGCTGTCTGTTGTGGCCTTATTGCTGAGATGCAATGAAGGAGTTTTGTAAAGGTTTTTGTCATGTTGTTGTTTTCTTCAATTGTGTGACCAGTTAGGATGCCTGGGAAGGACGTTTGTCTTCTGTGAAATCTGTTTGGGAGGGTGTTGTGGAGTGTTAGTTTGTAAGTCTGTCTGTCTCTTCGGCAAGTAAAACATTTTAAAAACAAGAAGCGTGATACTACAGTGGTAATTGCAGAAAAGCCCTGCTTTCATACAGGCATAACATGTTGTAAATCCCTCCACAGAAAACAACTATGTCTGAATCAGGTCTGCTCTGGAGTGTGGGGGGAGAATTGGTTGAACTCCAGCTCCCCAGTGGATTTTCCTTTGCAATTGCCACTTCCTTTTATGTGCAGGACAACTGTAAATGAGGTGCTGCTGTGAGTCACAGTGAGTGAACTGACCTGGGTTAAAAATAGACTTCCAAGGAAGAGGAGAGGTAGCAGGAGGAAGTTTTGCAAATCCTGTTTTTCCATGTACACCCTCCAAGATCTTTTCAGCACTGAGGGGCAAGAGCAAGCAGCCAGGCACCAGGGCAAGAATTAGGAAAAAGCTGCTCATTGGAAGTCCCTTTAATGGGTACTGCGGCCAGGAAAAATATATGTAAAGTAATATTCTAACTACAGCTGAAAACCAGCATCCTTTTATTGAAAGGAAGTCTTGTCTCAAAAAATCAGCGGAGAAACACTTGTTCCTAAAGAGGAAAGTTTTTTAAAGGCAAATGCATAACAACTTCTAGTGTGGACATTCTACCTGCCTTGTCTGGTTATAAAAAGTCTGCTGTTAGGTGTTCTAAGATTTAATTAAATCATTCAGGAAATGGTAATAGTAGTGTGAAGGTTCTTGAATTCCGTTTTGTTTCCATCTATTATTTTTTTGTCCTGCTGGCTTCAAGATGTGTTTTCCATTAGGGAGTGTACTTGTAGTCATGGATGTGCATCTCTGCCTTCTGCTTCTTCTAGAAAGGATGATTTTACAGTTAAAGAGAAACTTGTCGAGTGCTGCTCAGGCTGTTGTGTTTCTGGCAGAAGTCATGGACAGTGATGTGGCAGATCAGGTTTCTGCCCTCCTGCAGATGCTGTGTGATGTGTGGCTGGGGAATGTGGTATGTGGTGGTTGTTTGTTCAGACTGCTGCTGCCAATAACTTCAGGAGTTTCTGATATCTCAGCAACTTAATTTCTTGGATTACAGGCAAATATCTTCCTGTTTATTAAAGGGAGAAATAAAAAATATTTTAAAAAATGTAAGTCTCTCAGAACCTTCCACTTTTAAAGAACAAGCTTGTTTCCGCTTGAAATGTTGAGAAACATTTCCCCAAAGTCAATGAAGAGGAGTTTCTCACTAAAAAGCCTTTTTTTCTTCTTAAATTAAGGCAAATTCTTTAAGAAAGCGACAGGAAATGATTTACCGCTTATGACTTGAAGGATGCTCTGTATGCCTCCATAGTCCATGAAATGTTCAGCTTGGAAAAGGTGCTCCTGTACCAGAGGTGGAGCTGTGGGGTGTATCACTGGTTACACTGAGTGATGCATCTCTCCTCTGTTCCTGAAAGAAAACCGTATCAATTAATGGAGGGGAACAGATGCCTTTTATTAGAAAGTACAACAGTGTAGGGTTTTACAGTTACAGTATTTTCACCCAAAATTCACAATTGAAATAAATAACCTAAAGAAGGCTCAATAAACCACGCTAACTAAATCAAACATTTGTTTGCACTATATTTATACTGGATATTGCCACAAAAGAAACTCTTAAGAACACTTTCTACAGTGTTGGGCTGACAAGATAGCAATTGCTTTTTAAGAAAGGCGGAATCCTTCTGGAAGCTGCTGGCCTACCATGTTTTGAAAACCTAACTTTTTCCTAAGATTTGTTTGAATCACTTAATGGCCTTGTGTGGTAAGACTAAAACATACCAGCTTCTAGGAAAGTCTAGGAAAATAGAAGTTGCAGAATGGATGGGTTTTTTAATAACATTACTTATGTTATAAATCAAATAGGAAAGCTGCATCATTTCAGGGCATTGGGCTCTGTGCAGCAAAGCCAAGTGAGAGCTACGTCAGCTGTCAGGTGGGAAAAACAAACTCGAGAGGGATTATCTGATAGTTCTGGCACCTTTTGCAGGGTATGTTCTTAGGTACTAAATGTTAACATAGATGTGTTTCAAGTTAGCATATGATGAAACCCAGGATATGACTGAGTACCATTAGTTAATTTTTTTTATTCAAGGAAAAGATGTTTCCTAGAATCAAAGCGTCTCTTGTATTTAAATGATACTCATTTCATGATACTCGCTGTCTCATGTACTTGAACTCTTTCCTAATCCATGTTTTATTGATCCTGTCCCTTTTATATATTCATCATGTGCTCTTATTTCCCAGTAATGTCCAGTGGCGAGACTTCCCTGTGGGAAACCGGAGCGTGTACATCTCGCTCCTTGTTTTCAGTAGTTGCAGTTAGATGCTAAGTTTCTTTCACTGGTTAGGAAACAAAGGGAAAGCTATCCAAAACAGAGTTAAATCAGTACAGCATATTCAGAAATAGATATTTCTCATGTATATTTCCCCAAAACTTGTGTGCATTCTCCGAACTTACCTTTTGAAATTATAAATGGCTCAGTGGGCACTATTGATTTTTGAGGTCTTTTTCTGAAGGATTTTGTTGCCTAGTCTTTGAATTGGGGTGAGCTCACAGGCCTTTTCTTTTGTTCTTCCTGATAGCCACACCGAGTGAATTCTGAGAGAAGCTGTGATAAACTGAAGACTGCACCCTTCCGTTTAAATAATCTTTTTAAAGGTGTAACAGTTTCCTCACCTGAAAAGCACTCCTCCCTTCCACTGGCAAAAGCAAACCAAGGTTGTTTTAGTAATCATCTGTGGTTGTTTGCTGGACTCTGAGAATCCAAAGAATGAGTGAGTAATGATAGGGCAGTACAAAGCCCCAGGGCTCTGAGTTCATGAGCAGCTGCCATCCAGTTGTTCCTCTGTTCCTTGCTCTCATTTGTCCCCCTCTAAACACGACATTGCTCAGAGTCCAGCAGAACTCCCACCTGTGATCACCTTTGTGGCTGTCTCCTGTAACAGAAATCAGTTGTTTCAGTGGTTCTGAAGCTGTAGAATCTGGTTGTAACTTAAACTGGCAGTTCTTGCCTTCTGTACGTTTCTTAGCATCATCTTAAGTTGTCTCAGGATTGAAAAAATTTAAATATAAATGTCAGTCTCTTACAGTGTTTCTGCAGGTTTGCTTTGTTGAGAGCAGTAGCCAGGCCTGCCTGTGACAACAATACCCCTGTGGTTTCACAGGCTTCTGATTTTATTGTATTGTGCACTGGCCAGCTGGCAACACACAATTCAAAATTTGAAAACTCTTAACACTGCAGGAGATCTGTGCTCCAGCAGCAGGTCTGTGATTTAAAAAAAAAAAAAAAAAAAAATCAGTTCTTTTGTACTGGTGTCTTGCTTTTGACATCAATGTCTGTTAAGTCTCAGCTTTCAATTTGGGCCTCTGTTGGTTTGTTATTGAGCAGATCGTGGATTTCCCTGAAATGCTTGGCTTGGAAATGTCACTGAGCAGGAGCTCTCACAACACATTGCAACAGGAATAGAGCAGCTGGAATGGGCCTTGTCTTTTCTGAGCATTTGCTTGACAGAGGACATGGTCTGCAGGCTCAGATATTGTAGAGACTGTGCTGTTGGTGAAATTTGGGAAATGTGCAGTATGTGGGATGTACGGAATATTGCAGGAGCTTGCACCTTTTATGGGTTATTTCAGTGGTGGAAAAAAATGGGGGTTTTTCTTGTTTTTACTGTAGGGTTATGAGGGAAGACACATTCAGCCTTCTGGTTTTTGCAGGGCATCTTGGACACCTTGAGATGTGTCTTGTGAATTTTAATGTGCCACTGAAGTGGTGGGGAATGCTGAATCTGGGGGAGCGAGGAAGGGGGCAAAAATTGGACTCCATTTGGAACTTAAGCTGAATGGATTGCAATATGGAAAACACAGATGTGTCCTGAATGTCTAAGATACATTTTCCCTCTGAGCTGCTCAGTTTCTAGTTCATCAGTTCTGGTGTATTATCTTACCTGTTGTGCTCTGTGATAGTAATACCTCAAAAAGAAGAAATGCGAATACCACGAGGCTTCTTGATGCTTAGGTGGCTTTGAGTAACTTTGAAATGCATCCCATAATGAACCTGGTACTTCTTACACAAGAGGACAAAACTATACCTTTTTTCCTCCAAGTCAGCTGAAAGGCAAGGAGAATTTGGGAATTTTGAAAATTCTCCAAGTCTGTTCTTTCACAAGGCTTTGCACTTACCTCTTTCTCAGCTTGACAGGCTTGGAACTGTCAGGGAGTCCTGGTGCAAGTTGTGTTAATATTCAGCATCAGAGAAGAGCTGAGATGCAGAAGTGGAGGGGGTTGGTAGAAGCCTTGAAACAAGATCACTGACCTGGTATGCAGGGGCAGAGAATGGTGGGAGTATCCCACTTCTCACAGTGTTGGAAATGATTCTCTCCAAGCATGTTGTTCTGTGGAAGGACAGGGAGGTCTGTGGCAAATGATCAGAAATCACTCCTGTAAAGGTGGTCTGCAAATCAATTTGATGACAGTAGTTCAGTGTTTGTGCTGAATGCTCTCATTGCCCAGGCTAAGCAGAGCACAGCATTCAGCACACAACCCAAACACTTGCTATTTCTTTTCCTCAGGTTCTGGGAAGCCCAGCCCCACTAGGACCTCCGGCTCCCGCTCCAATGTAACCCCCACACATGCACCATGCTGGTGATATCCCATCACCAGGGATCCTGCTGGAGCTTGGAGCCGGCCTACAAGGGCTCAGGTAAGTCCCACATGAAAACAAACTCCACAGCCCATTCAAGGGTATTGCTCTTAGTATTTCTTCTTAGTTCTTAGGAACTAAGAAGAAAAGTTCTGATGGATAAACTAGGTACCCCTGTTCTCTTAGCCTGGCTAATGGGGCATTTTACATAACATGTACTTTTTATGTTGATTAAAGTTTCACAAATTGATTTGCAGGTCACCTTTAACCTATAAAAGTGTGCATATTTGAATAGGATCTATTCAGTTTGCCATATATGCCATGTTTTCTGCCTTCTCTTACAACATGCTGTGTATTACATTTAGATGAGTTCATGGTCTTGAAAAAACATCACTGGCTGCAGAGATGTCAGGTTTGTTCATGTGACTGAGGCTACAGCAATTATTGAACTGAGTTAATGAGGTCAGCAGACCAGCAGGTCCAGTAGTTTTATATAAAATATTGGAGATGTATGAGGTCTTACATCAGACTGATCTGTGAAGTTTGTTCACACTTGCTAAAACTGGGGTTTTCTTGTTTGAAATGAGGGTTTGCGTCCTTTCCAAAATGAACTTGTATTTACGTAAGCCTTGTATAAACTTCCTGGGTGAATTCCCTCATCATTTTTAATCTTGTTCCTCTGCAAGACTGGCAAAATCCTTTGACCAGCTTCTACAGGGCAAGCTATCCATTATCTAAGAAAGTTGCATTTGCAGTCTCTTATCCCTCAGTTTACTTTTTTGAGTGTGTTCTGGTATTAAGAAAGAAAGTAAACAGATTAGGAGCATCTCCTCTTCCTAGAAGAGATCAGAATATGTGCAGCAGTTTCTCCCAGGTTTTTTCCAATCCTGTGTTTATTCTTATTGTCTGCTTCTGACCCTGTTGTGGTTTCTCAGCAGCATCTCTGGGTTGGTGTGCAGTAGTAACCCCTTTTGGGCAGATCTGTTTGGCAGCTTCTGCAGTGGCATTTTTTCCTGCCCTTCTCCATTCTCTTTCAAAATAGACTTCTTTGTTATTGCTGTAGATTGACTTGTGATCCACATAGAGTTTTGCAGCTAGAGTTAATATTGTAGATCCCCGCACCTGTGAGGGAATGTTTCAGTAACATACAACTGGTATCTTGTATGCTCAGAGCATTTTTTGCTTTCAGTGTCCTTCAGTGTAGCTCTGGTCCTTCATAGCTTTCCATCCTTCTGTGCTTAACTTCACTGTGCAGTGGAACAAAAGTTACCTCATTGCTCACTGCCTCCTTTCTGAATTGAAACTACAGGCCTGAACCTTCATAATGCTGATAAGGAGTGGTCAACTCCTACCCTATTGCTTAGCAGTTTTCAGATACTTTTCTGAGTTGTCATAAGTTATAAAGGCAATCAGCTAGTATCTAGCAGTGTGGTAGCAGCTGAGCTAATGTTTCTAACTTCTAAAACCGTGTTGTGTAGTCTGGAGTAGCATCATCCTCATGTTCTATTACTTCAATTAAGTTGTAACACACAGAATTATGGGGTATCATCCAGCAATTCCCAGTATCAGCTCTACAGCCTTCCTTACACTGTACATAAAATACTTTGGTTTTGGTTCCTTTTTTCAAGGAGTAGCTGTTGCTCAGGAGATCGTAAAGGCAACAGATCTTGATTCTGGTGTGTCTGCTTTTAGTACTAGTATGTAAAAGGTGTTCTGAGGTGGCACTTGAGTAACCAGATCTGTCGTGTTGTGGTGAGAAGTGTGTGAGATGCTCTCTGCAGAGTGTTATGGGATGCTGCATGCTGGCTGTTTGTGATGGATGACCCCTGCCTGTGGGAATAGTCCCATCTGTTCCTTCTCATGGGCTGGGCTTCATTCAGGTGCTTGGGGGTGGAGTGTAAATGGGGCTTCATTAATTGCTGCTTGCAGAGCACAGTGTAGGTGGTGTGAGAGGAGTCATAAGAGTTCATGCACTGATCTGTGTTATAGGAGTCCAATTTAAGGGTCTCATAGGACCTGGCGTTAATCACAGATTATATTCTGGGACTGAGTATGGCTTTCTGTGGTTTAAACAGTACTAAGTGAAATAACTCACCTCTTTGTTGTGCTGTTTCTCAGGAAACTTTAGGAGGTGTGAACTGTATGCAGTGCTGGTGTCCAGCTGAGTAGCAGTGACAACCTAGAAAACCTCCAACAGCTGCTGGCGTTGGACTCTCTTATGCTGACTCTGAGCTCTTGTGTTCTTGGTGGGCTGGCACTCTCTGGAAGGACATTTTTCTTCATGTACTCTACTGACTCAGTGCAAGCCCCAAGCAGGGACCCTTTTTTGTTTTAAGTAGGATGAAGCAGAATGACAGCTCTGAAATTTGTTCTCCTCCGTGCTCTGAACACAGGAGTAAAAAGTGTTTCTCAGCTCTTGAGACAAGGGAAGTGGCTTGTCTAATGTCAGAGAATTGTTAGGAGTTTGGTGTATTCAGATACGTGGTTGTTGTCTTGGTCATTATGTGTAGTGACATCTTTCATGAAATCTTTCTTTCTCTTTCAGTTTTAAGATAAATCTGGGACAGGTCACTCACCAAATTAAAGAGCAGTGTGACTTGGCATTCCTGAAAATGAATCTTCTGTAATGAATAGGCCTGAAGCAAACAGTGTGATAGTGTTGGACCCTGTGGTTTCTTTTGCCTCTGACAGCTGCAAATACCTCATTTGCTGTTTCACCCAGGGCACAAGCTGCATCACAGTCTCCTCACTGTTCTCTCAGGCTGTTTGTTGTCTTCCAGAATTTTTCTTGTTTGTTTACTGTCCTTGAATTTTTCTGTGAAGCAGATGTTTCCAGACTCTTGGTTTTATGAAACATTAGCTGCTCAGTGATGTGAGTTCAGGCCATAAAACTGTTTGAGAGTCTGAGAGAATGCAAAACCTAAGGTATCAAGACGATTTCTTTCTCCAGGGGGAACAAACACCGTCGGAGGGATTTCAAAGTACATTTAGTATTTTTCAGTGGTTCAAGCACTGTGTGGTTGTCAGGGTAGTGTCTTGGGAGGTGATTGGTAAATAGGGTTTTGAATTAGGAATAAAGACAGAGGGAAGGTGGCAGTCGAGTCGGTTGCAGGTGTGTGTCCTGTGCCCCTGTGAGCCATGGGGAGTGTTCAGGAAACTGCTCTGTAGCGTGAGGACAGCACAACCCTCTGGTACTGTTGGAGAGACTTGCTGGACTGAGTTCACATTGGTCCTATCTGTGCTGTGCTTCTTGGCAGTGGAAATAACCCATTGAAATACCTGTCTTTCAACAGGTATGAAGTTTGCAAGCCAAGCGAGGATGGCTCAGAGTATGTTACTCTCTCCATTTACTTTCGGGAAAAGACAATGAGGCAATCCAGCAATACTTCAGGGACTGTGCTCTTTGGGCAGCCACTGTTAATATCTGTGCCCAAACACAAGCTCACTGTGGATCACCTGTACAGTGTGGTTTTGGAGCAGATCAGGTAAGTCATGGTTGTACCTTTGAGTCCTATGCCAAGCTCTAGAGGTCGCTTATTCAGTTACAGTGTAATAGGATTACTGAATCCTTGTTAACAGGGAGAATTTTCCTTGGTTTGTGTGGGATGTCTAAACCAGGATTTGCATCGCATTAGTGTCTGGAGGCCCCAGGGACATTTCAAGGTCCTGTTTTTTTGGGCTTTTTAACAGATATTGCTGGCTCAGCCTTGCAAAAGGAGTCAGGAGCAGAACTCAGGGCATGTTTTCAGGGCTCACAGATGGGGCCACCATAACTTACTTTAGCCTTTTCAGTATACAGCCAGTGAAACATGGAACAAGCAGTGAGAGCAGAGACGTAGGGAATTGTTGTTTGACTCATTCTGAGGGCTCTTGGTCCTGCCATATAAATGTACAGGATGGGTTCTGGTTTGCTGGAGAGGATTGGGCAGCAAGAGCTGATGATAGAGGGAGGGTGCTGCTGTTCTGATGCACAGCTGCAGTATGGTTGTATGATAAATGTATCCCTTCTCTTCAGCCGCTATGTGAAACTCCCTCTGGCAGAAGAATACTCCCCACCCTGCCCAGACAGAGGAACCTGCAATGGCTCCAATGGTGTGGTTGAAGGTAAAGCCCTTTCAAAATTTGCTGGAAGCTTTTCAGCACTTCAAGCTTTCTAACAGCATTTGGTTTGTGCTGTGTGTATTTGGTTTAAGCTCTAGCAGGTTGTTTCTCCCCCATGACTTAACCATGCTATTGTGCTGGACATGTGAGTGGTAAAGGGAGAATCTTGTAGACATTTCCTTCCTGGGGAGATCAGATGTGCATAAGCAGCAGCTGGAGAACAAGGTATGGATGTGCAATCATCCTGACCGGTGTTAGGGAAGTCCTTGCTTACTCGAGGTGTTCAGGTGCCTCCCTCCAGAGGCAGCCCTTCCTGATATGCCCTGTGGTGATGAAAACTGGCCTGTTAGGTCACAAGACACATTGTGGAGAATTTTTTCTGTTGGAGGACATAGAATCACAGTCTCATTCCTAGGCTAGGTGCTCACTAGGAAGCTTTTAAGGTTGATGGCAAATGTGTTTCCCTTTCCTGTTTGAAATGATTCACTTGTGTAGCCCTGAGGATAATAGCTGGAATAAGTTAAATGGGGAAAAAAACTGCCCATTTCCCCCTAAGAATGGAAATAACTTTCCTGGCAGCTTACATATTCCTTTCTGTGAAGATACCCAGCTGCAGCCTTGCTGATTCTCTCTTGGGGATGCTTCTTTAGGGTGTGCTGTCAGAAGGTGTCATTGTTAACCTACTGCGAACTGAGCACTGTCCTAAACTGGCATGTGCTAAAGGGAAGAATACAGCTTCAGGTGGAGTGGTTAGCAAGCAGAGGTTTCTTTTTCTGTGTGCCTTTTCATTGCTTTCCACCTCACTGGTGTGTGTTGTACAGGCTGATGCAAACAGCTGTCCATGGGAAGTGTCAGGCCAAACTTTCACTGAAACCCTGTAATATTGTCCTTGTTGGAAATTTTTTTCCAGGTGACATTGAAGAGATGGAGCATCAGGATGGCGGAGAGGAAGGCAAGGAAAAGCTGACAGAAGTTGATCCCTGCCACTCTGAGGGTTGTATGCAAGTGGAGTCAGCGAGAGACCTGCAGCCTTGCAAGAAACAGCATTTCACTTTTAGCCTTGTGAATTCCTCTGGGACCTCAGAGATAAACTCCATTGTAGAAGGAAAAATCTTAAAACTGAATGGTAATTATTTTCTTGCTGGTTTTTTTTTTCCTTCCTTCTTTTTGCGCCTGTGCAATAAATGTTTCTTCTTTCTTGTAGCTTTTGCTGCAGTTGCTATTGACTGGGATTCTGAGACACGGAGGCTGCTTTATGATGAACATGAGGCACAGGTTGTAGTATGCTCTTTTCATAAGTAATCTATGTTTAAACTTGCATGATATTTAAAAGGTGACAGTAAACAGTGTTCTGCTGGGTCATCTTTTGTAACAGAATAAGCTATTTTTACTGTCTTGATAAAAGCTCTAAACACAGGTGAGGACATATATTTTCTCTTATGGACTATTTAGCACAAGAAGGGAGTGGCTGGAAGCTGGAGATGATTGGATGAGGAAGGAGGTGCAGAAATAGGCAGTGTGGGGAAAGTGAGCATGTAATTTCTTCGATGTCAGGGATTACAGAGTACATGGAATTGAATAAAGCACCCATCTCTTTCACTAGGCATTTGAAAAACATGGAAGCATGCTACAACCACAGAAGAAGAAGGCTGTAGTAGCCCTCAGAGACTGCATAGAGCTCTTCACTACTATGGAAACACTTGGTGAACATGACCCGTGGTAAGAACCTCTGCCTGCCTGTCTTATCTACCATAAAATGCCATCAGTGTTTGAACTTACATGATGTGTAATACGATTCTTACACTTTCCCAGGTCTGTCCTTTTGTCCTTATCTTCGAGAAGTCTATCAGATCTGTATTAAGGCATTGACTCAATAGGCTGTGGACATGGGTTAATAAAAAGTATTTGCTTCCTGCCTGTATTTAAGGAAAAAAATGTCAGTGGGAATGTAGCTTCCAACAATCAGGCTATTTTTAAAAGTTAATTTCTGTACAATATGCAGAATATGTCCTACTTGCCATAGGACATTTTGCCTATTAAGTGAAAAGCAAGTTGGAGTTTGGAATTCCCTGAGGCAGTGTGCTCACCTGCATCTTCCACAGGCAATGTGCCTTCTGTAAGGCAGGGACTGTGCTTGTCCTAGTGAGGCATCTTTAATGGAAGGCCAGAAGCTTTTCTTTTAATGCAGTCATTAATTTCCTTGCTTGTGACTCCTTCCTCAGGTACTGCCCTAATTGTAAGAAACATCAACAGGCCACGAAGAAGTTTGACTTGTGGTCTTTGCCCAGGATTTTGGTGGTACATTTAAAACGCTTCTCCTACAGTAGATACTGGAGGGATAAACTTGACACTGTTGTGGAATTCCCCATCAGGTAGGATTCTTCCCTCAAGCTAGGAAGAACTTGGTCAAGAAAGATGTACTTCTGATGTTTCTGTTGGGTGGGCTTGCTGTTAAAGCTGTAACTGGACCAGGTGTTTTCTGGATTTGAACTGGACAGCTGGCATAAGTTGAGAGGGTTAGTTTCTTGGGGGGTGGTTTTTGTTAATACCGTTCATTTTATACATCTCAAAGAGCATTAGTTACTAGCAGGTGCTGTTTCTTCTAAAATTCGGTTAAGCCCAGGTGCAATTTCAGCAAATCAGCAAATTTTTTGGGCAGAGCTGCACTTGTAGTACTGAGTATTGCACCAGTACAAGATGAAAGCCTGCCTTGTCCCTGTGCTTCTGCTTGTCAGCATCCTGCTGTGGGATGAAGCATATCCCTTACTGTTCCTATGTCACTCTTCATGCCTACACAGGGACACTCCAAACTGTGTTTTATTCAACACCTCCCTCTAAACCTTCTGGCAGTGCTTGGTGTGTTTGTTAGGACCTGCCCTGTGTGGGAGGGGTAACAAGTCTGGTCTTCACACTAACAACACCCAGCCCCTGAGCAGCAGAGCGGCACTGGTGCCATGCTTCAGTTCCTAAAAAGTGATGGTTATGGGTGCACTGATACTTTTGTGTTTCCTTCCAGGGGTTTGAACATGTCCGAGTTTGTCTGCGACCCAAGAGCAGGCTCATACGTGTATGACCTCATTGCAGTTTCCAATCACTATGGAGCCATGGGAGTGGGCCACTGTGAGTAGCTGCTGCTGTGTCCTTTGTGTGCAAGGAAATGTGGCAGAGGGGTTATGGGAGGGCTCTGCACTGGGACACCTGCAATAGCCCTCACCAAAGGTATCTAGTCCAAAACTTACCTTTGTTCTGTGTGCAGGTGAGTATCATATTGGGATCCTGTTAGGATATGGAGGGCATATAGGTAGCAGCACTTTGGCCTGAGGTCTGACTGATGCCTGTGGGACCCTGGTTAGCACTCGTTAGTTTTTGTGATGGTGTTCCCCAGTTAATGAGTGGAGTCAAGATTTTTCAATGCTGAACTGGAGATGCTGGCTGACAGTAGAATGTCTCCACCCTTGCACTGATAAGGACTGACATAGGGAAAATGTCATTTCATCAGGGGAAAAACCCACTTACATTTAAGTTTGATACATGATGAGTCTATGTTTTCTGTCACTGCTTTTGCTACAGCATAGATGAAAAGTCTGTAGGTGAGTTCCCTGTATCAGGTGTCTGTGCAGATCCATGCTGTATGTGACACTTGTAAAACCACCCAGAAGCAATTTACCGTGAGAGGATGATGAACTCCTGTAGCTGAAGGGGCACATGTTCTGAGGCTGGAAATGACAGTCACAGAAGTCTTGGCTTGAACAGATGAGGGACTTATAACTTCCTTCTTGAGTGAGGACTCTTGCAAGCGCTACATCAGATCCCTCAGCAGCAGAAAACTTCTCTTTCAAGTGAAAATGCAGAGTCATAAACTGTGTGTGTTTGGGAAAGCTCTGACTCAAGGGCAGCGAACAATGCCTACTATTGATTTTCCCTAAGTTTCTTTTCCATGTATCTCAGCTGTCAGGGATGAACCTGGTATGTAAAACCTGGTCCTAGACTAGCTGGGCCAGCTGGCATGTTGTAGAAGATGTTTATGCTGGTTAACTAGGCTTGGGGTAGGTAATGCCAGAGCTGGCTCCTGGCCTCCCATGCACACGTGGTTGGAGTCGTTAGTGTCCCAGGTGTGCATTCCCTGCCGGCCTTCCCCGGAATGCTGAGCTGCAGTTTCTCCCCCGACAGACACTGCCTACGCAAAGAACAAGGTGAACAACAAGTGGTACTACTTTGACGACAGCAGCGTCTCGGTGGCTTCAGAAGACCAAATAGTGGTGAGTATTTGGCTTGAGGCTGTTCCAGGTCTATGCTGAAAGTGTGGTTCCCTGCTTTGGGCATGACATTCCAGCCAAGCTGTGTGGATGGTTTCAGATGGGTTTTCTTTTTGTTCGGTAGACAAAAGCTGCGTATGTGCTGTTCTATCAGCGCCGAAACAGCGAGGAACATTCTGCCCCCTCTGCTCCCCAGGAAGAGTGTGATGGCATGGACACCAACTAAGCACCACCTCCAGCACTCGGCCACCATGGTAGTGGTTGCTCTTGTAAAGCAATGCCTGAGGCGCCTGAAAATTTTTCTTCCTTCTGTAGGGGTCAAGCAGAAAATCAAGCACTGAAAGATTCAGTGCTGGGGGTTGCAGAATAGCACTGAAGAGCCAGGAATAGGTGCTGACACTTGGGTATTTAGAGGCCAAAAATAATATATATTGGAGCTTCAATAAAGTTCTTTTTAAAATCTGGCTGAGCTGTGTGGCTAGAGGCAGGGGTTGGGGCTGTGGTTCTTGGGCTGAGGGTTGTAGCTGTGGTTGGGAGAGGACAGCCTGAGCTGGAGGCTCAGCTGAGCCTTGCAGGGGCCTATGGAGGAGAATGGTGGGTACGATTCTGTGAATCGGCATTGGGGCTTCCTGCCAACTCTCTGGTGTTGCTGTTGGGCCCTGCCTGTGTCAGGGAGGCCTCCTGCACCCTTTCTGGAGCTCAGTTCAAATCTTTGTACATCTGGTCTGTTGCAGTCTCTGCCACTGTACCTTGGTCCCCCTGGCAAAGCAACAAAAGTTTCTCTTGCTTGCGTCCTTTTTCACTGATGCGTTTGAGGCTCTCCTGGGCAGTTTTGACGCAGCATTTTTGATGTGAACACTGAATCCAGTGATGCAGGAATCTTGGCCAGAAGTGAATCATACCGACCTATGGTGTGGCATATGTGCAGGCTGATCCCCGTGGAGATGCAGGATACAGCTGCTCTGGCTGCTGTTCTTCTGCAGAGAAAATTACATCCATAACACTGATGATTTCTTGTCCTTTCCATCTCCTACACCCCTCACTTCCAGGCTGCTCTGTAAGCACTTTTCTGCTGCCAGCATTTCTCCTATGGTTTGTGCAGTGACAGCATTTTAATCCTCTTTTTTTGCTCATTTATGTCTCCAGCCAAGCTCAGCACTGTGTCCCCAGAGCTGTCACCTGTAAGGGTGACAGCTCAATGCAATGGATTGTGTGAGCTTTCAGCCTTTTCTCTTGCAACTTTGGTTTTTTTGGACTGCTCTTTCAGCCCTCCACCCTTGAGTGCTGCCTTTTATATCCTCACCTGATCACCTTCTGTGGGGCTGCAGGTGTGATAGTCCTGTCCCAGGTACTGTTTGCCTCTGCTGTTCAATGGTTCTGCTCCATCCTTTTGGCACAACTGGCAAATGCTCTTCCCTCTGTCCTCCTTTACTGTCTGTGTTGCTTTTAGGACTCAAGTCCAGCTCTCTTCTTGAAAAGAGATTCCTGTCAGTCTCACTGGAGAACTGGTCTTCCATGTGAAAAATGGGAAGAAGTTCCAGACCCTTAGCCTGTATTTTTTAGGGAAAGATCTAGCTCAAGGTAGTGAACTAAACCAGGAGGATTTTTCCCTCCTGGATCCAAGTGTGTTGGCAGAATGAAAGGCTGAGACTGCCTGTCATCTGCTTTTTGTTCCCCCTGGAATATGTGCTTGCAGTCACTGTGGCTTCAGTGCTGACCATCACCTTCTCTTCTGGTGGTCAGCAGCGCTCATCCATTTACCTCCAAACTGGCCAGCTCAGCCTCACCTTTCTGCAGCTCCTGGCAACAGGCCCTGTAGGAAATTGCAGTGTGCCTGTCCCTGCATCCTGGGAGGGCAGCACCAGGCAGCCCTTTGCCAGGGCACTGGGAAGTGATGGAGAGGAGGAGGGGGCATTGTCTCTAGCCAGCATGCTACTGATGTGATTCTCCTTTGTGGAATTTTTGCTTTCGAAGCATTAAAATTTGAATTTTGAGATCACAATTGCTTAGTTGCTTCTGCTGTTTCATTTTATTTTTATTTTTGCAACTCTTAATATTGTAATTTTTTTCCTTGTTACTGAGGGGAGCATGCAAAAGGCAATTTTTAAGCTGTAGCACTGCACTGAAATTACTCTAATCAGCATTTTTTTGTTTGTTTTACCCTGAAAGTAAGTCATGCGGGCATTCCAAAATGGGGAATAGAGGAAAGGGAGGACAGTAAAAGACCTTTCTAAAAGAGAAATCCATCTGGAATAGCCTTTGTTCTCCTCCTCGTCTCCCTACCTGTGCTGACTCTGAGAAATGCATCCGTGGGGCTCAATCTCAGATGCTGAACAGACTCAGTTGTACTGCAGAACAAGTGGCCCAGCTCTGCTTTCTCTGCCTCTGAGCTGCTGGGCTTTGGCTGGTGTGTGTGTGCTGTAATACCAGACTGTTTTTTAGACTAGCACTTTGTAAGTGGCTGGCTCTGTTGTACAAAGAGGAAAATTAAAAGAGTGGTTTGCACTGAAACTGGGTTCTGTTGTATTTTCAGCTGTCAGTATGTGGCCTAAGACTGCTGGTTGTGGGGATGCCTGGTGCTCTAGGGGTACTTTGGGCTGGGGGAGGGCAGGTCCTGCAGAGCCAGTGGGGATCTGGGAGAAGATCAGCTGTTGAGGGCACAGCTGAGGCTTCAGTTTGCTCCAGGGTTGCCTTTTCTCCCTGCACTGCTGGGTTGCTGGTACCTGTGCTCTAGCAAACCTGTCCTTGGTTTTTTGTGGCACTGAGCAGCCTCAGCTATGGTTTCATCCTTCCTCTTCCTCTGCAGATCCCTGAGGGGTCCTGGTCTTCCTTCTGTCCATTTTCTCCAGGGGTATCAGGGCTGCCTGTGACTGTACCACTGATGTAGTTGTCCTGCGGTCTCTGTAATTTCCTCCTCAAGGCAACCTGAACACATTTGTGAGAGCAGGCTGGGGAAAACTGAGGCAGTGCAATGGGCTTGTGTGTGGGATTGTCCCAGTCTTGCAGGCCAAGGTGGGCTGTGAAGCCCTTGTGAGAAGGTTTGAAGTCTTCATGCCATAATTACAGTGTAAGAACAGAGGAGCTTGATCTCAGCTGGAGCTCCTGGGGGTTAATGAGCTTTCATGTAGAACAGCAGCTGCTGAGCTTTGCTGTGAAGGGCTGACCTCCAAAGCATGGTGTGAAACCCATCGTGGGAAGAAGGGAAAGCAAAGGGGCAGCTTCCCTGTTCACTGGGAAGATGATTTGGTGAGAACAGAAAATCAGTGTCACAGTCCTGGCTCAGCTCCTGCTTTGAAGAGGATGTGCAGTTTCACCCTGAGAAAAAGGTGCTCAGAATAAAGAATGGGGGGAAAAAATAACAGCCACAGAGTATGGAAGAACTTCTTTTTATGAAGCATTTTTCCAGACTGGGACTGTTCTCCCTGGGGAAGAGGTCTGAGGAGCTTCTGCAGAAGGACAAGCCAGGAACAGTTGCTCCCTGTTCTCTACAGTGCAAGGTGGGCAGCTTAAAGCATTTATTATCCCCACCTGGCCCAGTAAATAACAGCCGGGCAGCCTTTGGCAACACCCTGCTGTACATGTGGCAGGCAGGGAGGGGCTGTGTGGGCACTCAGGTGCTTACAAATGGATTTGGGAAGGATTAAATTAATGGGGAAATAGTGTGAGTGTGTCCTTGGGCTTAAATCAAACCAAGGGCACTGCAGTTCTGAACATGATGTTTTTTCTTTTATTCTCAGCCTTGCTAAAATACATTATAATAGTTTTAGATAACAGATTTCTTTTCAAATAACTTTTACAACAGACAAAAGCATACTCTCAAATTCAGAAGATGGAGGTCTGAAGTTCTTCCTTAAACATGCCTTCAAAATGGAGGTCTTTTGCCATGAGCTCCTCTTCTACATCTTCTAAGGCCCACTGATGATCTGTCAATTCTAAGGCTTCCCATTCCGTCTGCATTGGCAGTGAACAGAAGTAGAGAAGGAAAAGCAACACAGGATTAGTCAGGCAAGAACTACACAAAGCAGTGCTTGCTTTAAAAACTGCTACAAAAACCAGTTTCTATTAAAAACCTGGCAATCCTGTCAACTCTCTGAAATTGGTGATTTATGCTTAATTAGATGTTCGTTGGTCAATACAAATTGCATCACAGAAATTAGAAAAACTACATTATCTACTTTCTGCCAACCTTTTACCCTTCTGGAACAGTCCACTGCTTCTGTAACAGCCAGTTCTGTTCTGGTGGGTCAAGTGCTTTGCAGAGAGTTAATTCTTTAGTTCAGAGTTACTTGATAACAACAGGTAAGAGGCCAAAAATGTTGCACCTGATCACAGACTTGTGCACAAAGCCTGCAAAAAAACATGTCACATGATGCCCAGCAAGAGATTTGTATTTCTTGGGCAGAACACTTCTGCAATATGGGCTTTTCCCCTTTTGTTTCTGCTGGAGCATGCAGTGGGTTTAGGTCCCTGCAAGGCTGAATGGCAGAAGTGCTGCAGAGAGCCAATACTGGGGGGGAGTCAGTACTGGCTAGAATTGCACCTCAGTGCTGACTGTGACAGAACACCCACTGCTCCAGCACTGCTGCCAACTGCAGCCATCCTCTTCTCTGGCTGAGCCTCTGCCTGGGTGGTGTGGGATTTTTTAACCAGGAAGGTTACTGAAAATAAACTGCAGGAGCAGACCATCCCACCTTCCCAGGCAGCAGGTTATGTGTGGCTAAACCTCTTCTACAGTACTTAAAAGCAGAAACCAGGTCTGTCCTTCGTGCATAAACCTGGGCTGTGAAAGGCAGAGGCAGGCTAACAAGCAAGAGCCTATGGAAAGTGCGTTAGGAGAACTTCAAGACAGTCAAATCCTTTTCCAGTGAACTGACTCGCTTACTTGATTTTCTTACCCAAGTTCCATCAGGTGCATGCTGGACTCATGCTCAGCTGCACTATTAACACAACTTTTGGAGAGCCAGCTTCTGCTTTGGAACTACACCTCAAGGTAAAAAAAAAACCCTTCCTCAGCAAAAGCACAGGATGGGACATAAATTTGTACCAGGAATGACTGATCTGTCAGGTTTACTGCAGGGTATTTGGGCTCTACCAGACCCAGAGCAACTCCCACAGCCTTTGTAAGTTGTCAGCTCTAATTTTAGGAACAGGAATCCAGAGCAATTCGCTTACTCGTCACAGGGAGAGGATGAGTTACATGCAGCCTACGACCCTGCAAGCTCCCACAAACAGGAATGCAGGTGGGAATACTGTACCTTAAATGCTTTGTTAGTATCTGCTGGCATGGCCATTGCTGCCCCTGTCATTTGTTCTTGCATCACCCTGGACTGATCCGCAGCTAGAAAGGAGAAATGACAGGTTGATTTGTGTGTTATTAAACAGCATCCCCTGGAGCACGGTGCAACGGGGAAGGTTTTTATCTATAGATGAGAACATTGCAGCAACACCCAGAATGCAATACTGCTGTGCCAGAAGGAGTCCTGACAAGACATTTTGCTCCCACCTGCTACATCTTAGCCAGATTTACATAAAATATGCAGAAAAGTCGAGGAAAATAGTTTTCTACATTCCCAATGCACATCTGTCCAGCCCCACATCTAACATTAAGAAATCTTTGCAGTTTTCCTTAAAACCAATACTTGCTAGAAATAAAACAAGTCCAAGCACAAAACTTTTGCACACTGATCTGATGGGAAAGAAAGCCTGGGCTAACAGCCATGGAAGTTTATGAGCCAGTGGCTGGTGCAGGAGATTTGGGTACTTGCTGCACGCAATGTCAAACCTGGCCCAGGGAGAGTAAATAATCTCACAAAAAGAAAAGGCATTCAAGAGCTTTTTGGCTGGAAACTTAGAAATCTTTTCCCCAGCCTCCCTCAGATCACATCCCTTGGAAGGAGAAGCCAGTTCCCAGAAATGAGAAGTGCCTTACCATTATCTTGGCCCAGGATGAGAGTATAAATGCTTCTGAGTCCAAACACGTTCAAGAAGTACCAGGAAGCAGAGCTCACCCTGACAAACCAGAACAAGCACGGCTGTTGTCAGTTCAAAGCTGGCTCATGACCTCATTCCAGCAGCACACAGAGCATCCAAGGGTTATTAACACATTCAGCATTTTCCAAGTGGGAACTGGACCTTGCTTGCTGAGGACAGGGGCTTACCAGGACGCGTCTAAAGTGAGCAGCTCAATTCCCTGCTGCAACATTGGCTTAAAACGCAGCGTCAGAGGAAACGGGACCTTTGCTGCAGGATAAAGAAAAAAAAAAAGCCCAGTTTCACAAAATGACACTGCACAACTGCAAAGCACAGGGCAAAGTGAGCAGGAGTTCTTTTATTACATCTAATGTAGTCTGAGTGCAACGTGCACAATAAAAAGTTAACTTGGATTTTTGAAAAAGCTGCAGTTCTGTATTCATTTTAATATGAAAAGGCTTTCTGAAACTTAATCAGATGACCAAACCCTCACAGGTATTACTTCAGTGACGGTGAAAGGGAATGTCTCTTGTTAAAGAAACAGTTATCACATAAACAGCAGAAAAAAATCCCCCAGAAATATGAATTTAAGTAAGTATTTTTGATGTGTACACTCCACACAGTAACCAACTCCCTGGACAGTTCAGAGGAAAATCCACTGTATCAACCTGAAGTTTAGGCAGTTTTAATAAAATACTGGTTTTGTCACTACAGTTGTTCCTGAGCTATTTTCTTTGAGACCATGGCCAATACTCTGAAAACAATTTCTCCCCCCTTTGCAATGAGACAACCAAATCTGTGCAGTTATAGAGTGAAGAGCAGCAGTGCCACAAGCCGAATTTATGCTGCTTCTAACTGACTGCTCTCAGGTTGAGGAGCAAATCTCTGATGCAGCTCAGACCCTCAAGGTCATCTTCAGAAACACAGGCAAACCCATTTATTCCAGACACTTACTTGTGACAAATCCTGAAAATGTCATGTTGATCCAACCACCAATGAGGATCATAGGCAGAACATTGGTTACATTCCCTTTCATCATATCTGTCAGCATGGTAGGATCTGCAAATCACAGATGGGATGTGAAGTAGCAGCATATCACAATAAAGAGAAACAAGTCATTACATGTCAGCTAATTTAATTAAGAAACTACATGAGACAACAGTCCTATCCCAGTATCTATAATTTTCCATTGCTGACAATACTCTACAAAATGAAATGAGCAGCCAATGTGGTGGTGGCTGCTGCCACAGGGGTGTTGTGTTCTGTGCTGAGTCTGACCCCATCCCTTGCCCCAGATCTCTGAACTTACTTGACCCCTCTGTGAGCTGACCTGGGTAGAAGAAGGACAACAAACTCCTATTTTGCTGTAGACATTAGTTAAATTAAATCACTTTAGAGAAGATCCTGCAGGAGCTGGAGCAAAACACTGGCAAAAGGAGATGAGTGAGAGCAGGACTTCCCACTCCTGGCTACCCTCAGGTCTCCTGAGATGCTGCAAGCAGCTCAAGGCTGAAGTTAAGCAACATGAAGTGACCTAATGTGTTGTTACCCAAGAGAGAGGTCTCACTCCCCCCACCCCCAATACCCAGCTGAACAGTCCCACCCCTCCCTCACACTGCCTGAGCTCCCTGCAAAGCTGATTCACCTTCCACCCTCGGCAGACACTGACAGGTTTTTCTACCTGGCTGCAGTTAGGGTACCTTAACATACCTGTCATTGGTGAAGGAGGCACTACCTTTCTTTTTGTTTTCTTAAAAAATCCATCCTCGGGGTTATTAAAAAAATATTTCCGGGACAGAAAAGACTGAAAACAGAAAAAGACAATGCCAACACCATAAGAAGTAAAAGGACAGAAGCATTAGTTCTTGCTCAGACATTCAGACATCTTGTGAGTTCTTTCACAACACATCTTTCTTGGACAGCTGCCTCACTGCCATGTGTTCTAAAGCTCCTCATGTTTCTCTACATCCAGAGTACCAGATTTCTGGCTTTTTGAAATTTTAAATCAAATTAAAAGAATTCTCTGAAGAAAAATCCATGTTAATTAAAGAGCTTCTAGTGTTTTGTGCAAATTCTTTGGTTGAGCATCAATACTGATACATGGAACATTTTCACTCTCCCAGCTGACCTCTGGATTTCACAAAATACACATTTGGTACCAACAGAGCCAACATGAGCAATGGATTTTTAGTTTAGCAAACATTTCAGCTGACACTGTATGCCCACCTCGTTATCCCAGGCTTGGATTCCATCCCTGTGTGCGTGCTGGCCGATATTAAACACGACAGTTTGGAGACACGTCTCATATCAGCATGCAGTTAAAACACCGAGCAGTGACAGCTAACATAAATGTCACGGAAAAGACATATACAGCGGTCCTGTGTCCAAGATTCCTAAGAATCTGCACTCCCGGACACTGCCCTGGCCCAGGGGTGAGCCCGCAGCGTCCGACCCCGCGGGCCCTTGTGGGCGCTGCTCCTCCCGCGGCACTGCCCGGACAGAGCCCCGCGCTCTGTGCTGCTTTCTCAGTCATCCTCTTTGTAAAGCCCCAGCCGCGCAGCTCCGTACCTGCTTTGGAATGTATTTTCCATTTTCCCGAAGGACTCTGCTCCGGATCAGGACTTGGCTGGAAGAGAAACACGTGGCGTTAGCGGGCCGGGCCGGGCCGGGGGTAGCGGTGGGCGGGCGGGGGTGAGGCGGGCCCTGACCTGTCCTCTGGAGCAGGATGGACACGTAGTGCCGGATCATGCCCACGAAGAAGGTGATGAAGACGATGGGCAGCACCACCCATAGCCGGATGTTGGAGTCCAGCAGCAGCTCGGGCTCGCTCATCGCGGCGGTGCCGCCTCGGGCCCGGCTCCGGCCGACACCGGGCCGCCGCCGCACGCCCCGCTTCCGCTTCCGCTTCCGGGACTGGCCCTTCCGCCGCCGGCGGAACGGCGTCAGCGCGCGCCGCTGGCGGGAAACTCGAGCGCGAGTGGCGGGGGGGGCGGGGGGGGGGCCGCCGGGGGGGGGGC